>JAJIBD010001692.1:0-47850 GCA_021461705.1 Cryptotis parvus
GCATCATTCTCAATGGGAAAAAACTGAAAGCCTTCCCCTTAAGATCGGGACAAGACAAGGTTGCCCACTCTCACCACTTCTATTCAATATAGGACTGGAAGTACTTGCCATAGCAATCAGACATTAAGGGCATCCAGATAGGCAAGGAAGAAGTTAAGCTATCACTATTTGCAGGTGACATGATATTATACCCAGGAAACCCTGAACTCTCTACCAAAAAGCTCCTAGAAGCGGGATACCTATCGTACAGTGGTATGAAACAAAATCAATACCCAAAAGTCAATGGTTTTCCTATATACAAAAAACGAGAGAAATAAAAAGTATTTTAGGAAAATAATCCCATTCACAATTGTACCATAGAAAATCAAGTACCTAGGAATTAGTTTAAGAATGTAAAAAGGGCTTGTACAAAGAAAACTACAAAATGCTGTTTTAAGAAATAAAAGAGGACTGGGGGCGGAGCGATAGCCCAGCGGTACGGCATTTGCCTTCCACTTGGCTGGCCAGTGCCGGCTTGGGTTCAATCCCGGCATCCCATATGGGTCCCCGAGCACTGCCAGGAGTAATTCCTGAGTGCAGAGCCAGGAGTAACCCCTGAGCATCGCTGGGTGTGACCCAAAAAGCAAAAAAAAAAAAAAAAAAAAGAAATAAAAGAGGACGTGAGGAAATTGAGACACATTCCCTGCTCATGGATTGGAAGAATTAACGTTGTCAAAATCATAATACTCCCTAGAGCTTTGTACAGATTCAATGTGGTCCCTATAAGTTATGAAATTTGCCTATAATTGGGTGGACATGGAGAGGATCATGTTGAGTGAAATTAGCCAGAGGGAAAAGGACAGATATCAAATGACTGCATTTGTGGGATATTAAAAAAATAGTATGATACCAATATCCAAGGTTAGGGATAACATAGATCAAGAAGTCTTATCAGTGCATGGAATTTACCACAAGTGTGTGGGAATCAGAGGTTAGGTAAGACAGAGAAGGGAACACGTGCTAATAATTGTTGGAAATGATAATACCATCCTAGAATTGAGCATTGAATATAGGCAAAAGGATATACATGATAACCTTTAAATGTATGTACTGCAAGCCACAATGTGTAAGAGAAGGAAGAGAGAGAGAGGAAGAAGGAGAGGAAGGAAGGGGAGGGAGAGAGAGAGAGAGAGAGAGAGAGAGAGAGAGAGAGAGAGAGAGAGAGAGAGAAAAGAGATAAAGAACCTTCCATAGAGGCAGGTTGGGGGAAGAGGGGAGGGAATTGGGGACATTGGTGATGGCAAACAGGCACTGGTAGAGGGCTGGGTGCTAGAACACTGTATGACTGAAACCCAAATATATCCCAATATAAACCCAAATGTATATATCTCACGGTGGTATAATAAAAAATAAAAAAGTGAAAGGGAATACAAACACTTCATAATAGGGTTCAATAAATCTAGTCCTTCACTCTGAAAAAAAAATGTTTATAAGTCATTTGAAGGGGGGCTCCCAAACCCCTATGTACACACACACACACACACACACACACACACACACACACGCCTTAATCCTGTAATGAAAATGAGAATAAAACACCAGATAACTTAATCCTGGGAAAAGGGATAGGATAGAGTCAACAGGGTATGTCTTAAGTACACAAAAATAATATAAAACCAGTTAAGAAAACCAGTAAAACTGATGGCCATGCCTCTAAGGAGAGGTGAATTACTATGTTTTAAAATCCTGCCAGTAGGGGCCGGAGCGATTGCAGAGTGAGTAGGGTGTTTGCCTTGCACACTGCCAACCTGGGTTTGATCCTCTGCATCCCATATGGTCTCCCAGCACTGCCAGGAGTAATTCCTGAGTGTAGAGCCAGGAATAACCCCTGAGTATTGGTGGGTGTGACCCAAAAAGCAAAAAAATAAAAAAATAAAATCCTCCCAGTAGGTCATGATAAGTGAATAAGTCAGAAGGAGAACAAGTGGATCTCACTCATCTGTGATAGAAAGAAACAAGCAAGGAAACAGACAATATTAAATAAAAAATCCTTAGCCTTTGATTGCGAAAATGAGAAGACCAAGCCGTGAGGGAGGGAGGAAAAGAGCTTGACCAGACGACTCAAGGAAAGAATGGTGGGTCTCAGGCTCTGTGGAGGCGGTCGAAAAGTGCAGGGACTTTGTATACAAGACTGTGTCAGGTAGTACTTTCTATAGTAACCTGTTACATGAAATACAATAAGTTTTTTTATTAAACGTCTTGTCAATGCAAAAAGATTCTCTTCTTGCCCTTTCCTCCCTGATTTGTTTTGTTTGTTTTTCACACCTAGCCATGCTCAGGGGTACTCTTGGCTCTGAGCTCAGGAATTACTCCTGGCGGGAGACCATACGGGATGGGATGGGATGCTGGTAAATGAACTTGGGTTGGCTAGCACATGCAAGGCTAGTTAGTGCCCGACCTGCTATGGCTCCAGCCCCCACCTCATTTCTTTATTTTTTTTTTTAATATTCCTTCCCCACCCTAACCCCCACCTATTCCTTACTGTCAACTCGACAGATATATTATCAAGTTCCATTGTTGCAGCTTAGATCTCATGTTATCAATGTTGTTGAGTCTGTTTGGGATATATGGCTGTACCACTCACCAATATCACCAGTATAACTGACGCCCTGACGCCTTTCATCCATTATCCTGAGTTCTCTTCTCCCCCCCACCCTGTTTCTTTTCTCTGTCCTTCTCTCTGAACACTGCCCACCCCATTTTTTTTTAACCAGGAATAAGAACGCTACGAAAATAAAGGAGACAGCAGTAATATAGTGATACCATGTTCTGACTAGATAAACTGTTAAATCTAGAATTGTGACTGATTATGACCTTGCTTATCTTTTCAAAAAGACTAACCTTTTCTGTATTAGATAGTAGTTCAAAATAAGTACTTACGAGCAGCTTTGATTTGTCTCTGTGTAGCTTTGTATCTTACGTGGCCAAGTCCGAGAACTGCATAATGATCCTGATTCTGATAAAAACAGCAGAGGGAACCCAGTTTGAAAGGGAGCAATACAATCTATCCCTTGTTCAGATCCCTGAAACAGTGTTTCCTAAGTGCTCTCCTACAGCCTGAGGGGCCATAGAAGATGAAGCCACTGAAGTTTGTTTCTGAACTACTCTAACAACTTCTTGGTGATTTAAGACATGTAACAAACACTCTGACATGTCATTTTGGGGCTGGGGGCACCAACAACAAAGAGAAACACATAAACCCTGTTTTTTTTGTTGTTTTTAGGGCCACACCTGGCAGAACTCAGTGCTTGTGCCTTTCTCAGTGTAGCAGGTACGTGCAAGCAAGGATGGCACCAGGCCCTAGTCTTTTCATCTCTCTCCTAGCTTGAACCTGGCATTTTTAGTGTTGTTTTGGGACCACACCCAGTGGTGCTAGAGGCTACTTCCTCCCAGCTTGGAGTTGATCCCCCATGTTCTTAGGGGACCATGTAGTGCCTACAAAGCTTGCAACTAACATTGAGTTATTTCCTGGCCCGAATCCAAAACCCCAGGATTTCTTCAGTTTGAAGGTCATACCTGGTGCTGCTGCTCAGGGGCTACTACTGGCTCAGAACTCCAAAGACCATATGGTAGCAGGGATCAGATTCAGGCCTCATACATGTAAAGCATGCACTCAGTCTGTTGAGCTTCTCTATGGACCCCCAAACTAGCTATCTGGGAAGGATAAGAGAAGAAAAGGAGTCTGGATCACATCAGGCTGTGCTCACGGCTTACTCATGGCTGCATTCAGGGATCACTCCTGCTGGTGCTCGGGGAACCATAATCGGCTAGAGACTGAACTGTAGTTGGCCATGTGCAAGGTAAGTGCTTTCATTTCTGGGCCACACCTGGCAGGGCTCAGGGATAACTCTTGGCTCTTTGTGCAGGGAGTACTTCTGGCAAGCTCAGGGGACCAATGTGGTGCCAGGGATCCAGTCTGGTCAGCTGTGTGTAAGGCAAGCACCACCATCAGCTATACTTATCACTTCAGTCCCAAGCAATGCAAGCACCTTAACTTAACCCTGTATTATGACTGACCCAGACCCTGCATTTAAAATGAGCAGAACTGTAGTTCTTTTCCTTAAGATCTATTAATATTCTAGCTCCATCCTGAAATCAAGGTGTAGCCAGAAAGATTCACTCACCGCGCACGCGCGCATGTACTCACTCCCTCCCTCCCTCCCTCCCCTCCCTTTTGGGTCACACCCGGCAATGCTCAGGGGTTACTCTTGGCTCTTCGCTCAGGAATTAGTCCTGGCGGTACTCGGGGGACCATATGGGATGCCGGAGATCGAACTTGGGTGGCTATGTGCAAGGCGAATGCCCTCCCCGCTGTTATCGCTCCGGCCCCTAGCCACAAAGATTTTAGAAGTGAGAGGATCATTACAGCATGCCCCGTTGGTCAGGTTAGTGACACTGATGTGGTAAGTCTAGTAGCAAGTAAGGTGAAAGTGAGAAGAGGGGCCGGAGAGATAGCCCAGCGGGTAGGGCGTTTGCCTTGCGCAGCTGGCCTGTGCTGGCCTGGGTTCGATACCGGCGTCCCATATGGTCCCCGAGCACCGCCAGGATTAATTCCTGAGTGCAGAGCCAGGAGAAACCCCTGAGCATTGCGGGTGTGACCCAAAAAGCAAAAAAAAAAAAAGGAAGTGAGAAGAAAATTTTGAGAAACTTCCTTCTCTGAGTTCAGGGATTGAGGTGCTTGTCCTGAGGACCAGAGAGGTGATATACTGTACTGCACACAGCTGACCTGGGTTAGCTCTACAGCACCAAACATGGTCCCCAAGCACAACCTGGAGTGACTGCTAAGCCAAAACCAGAGTAACCCTAACCATAAAAAATGAAACATAAAACAGACTAAGAACCGAAAAAGGTGCCAGCAGACCTGATTTGATTCTTCTCTCCTTCCTAGCCCCACTGTCACTTGGTTTCAATCATCAGCTTGCTTTCTGTTTCTCGTACATGTCAAACTTCTGTTTCGGCAACTCTCTTCTTACAATGAGATTTTTCTTTTTTTTTTTTTTTTTTTTTTTTTTTTTGCTTTTTTTGGGTCACACCGGCAATGCTCAGGGATTTCTCCTGGCTCTGCACTCAGGAATTACTCTGGGGAACCATATGGGATGCCGGGGATGGAACCTGGGCCGGCATGGGCCGGCTGCTTGCAAGGCAAACGCCCTTGGACTATCTCTCCAGCCCCTACAAGGAGATTTTCCCTTTGCACACCTTTCCTATGTTATCTGAGACATCAATTCCACCTTTCCCACCTACTGATTCAGTCTACAGGGAGTCAATGGACACTACTGTATCACCCATCTTTGGGTGCTTACTTGTCTGTCTCCTCAGTGCAGATATGTAGGTGCAGACACAGTGTTGCGTCACAGAGACAAGCGTCTGGCATCAGAGGTGCCTGATCCTCACTCAATGAAACAGCTGAACAGATGCGAGCGCTGCTACCCTGCTCTGATGCAACCACGCTCTTCCCTACTACAGACTTTTTCTGTTCTTGGAGACTTCAACACTCCCCCAAAATCTCCTGAATTGCCTTTCCGTACATTATTACTTTTTTTTTCTTATTTCTTTACAACCCAACTTTGAGAGTATTTTACAACAGATCTCTACTCCATCACCTCGTAATTCTCAATTAATTCACGGAACTTCTTGTAATGCCAACCATTTTATTGGAGCTACTTCATAAAAAATTTATTTTTATTGCATCACCGTGAGACTCAGTTACAAAGTTGTCTATGATTGGGTTTTAGTCTCACAATGTTCCAACACCTGTCCCTTCACCAGTGTACGTTTCCCATGACCAATGTAAATACCCTCCTTCCCTCTCTCCCCCGCCTCTATGGCATGCACTTTTCTTTTTCGATTTTCTATCTTTCTCTCATTCCTTTTGGTTATCATGGTTTGCAATACAGGTAGTAAAAGGTTATCATCTGTATCACAATACCTTTCAGCATTCAGTTTTTGTGCAGAGTGATCATTTCCAACTATCATTGTCATAACTGTCTCTCCCCCCCCATGACAAGCTTCCAATCACAGAGTGATAGCACAGTGGGCAGGGCATTTGCCTTGCATGCGGCTGACCCGGGTTCAATTCCCTGGCATCCTATGTGGTCCCCCTAAGCACCGCTTAGAGTAAATCCTGAGTGCAGAGCCAGGAGTAACACCTAAGCATTGCCAGGTGTGATCCAAAAAAGAAAAAAGAAAAAAACAAGCTTCCAATCATAGACAAGACCTCTTAGCCCTCATTTCTACGATCTTTAGATTTTAGTCTCATACAATGCTTTTTTTTTTAAATCCCAGGAATGAGAGTAATCATTCTATGTCTGTCCCTCTCCCTCTGACTCATGTCACTCAGCATGATACTCTCCATGTCCATCCATGTATAAGCAAATTCCCTGACTTCATTTTTTCTAGCTGCATAATATTCCATTACATAGATGTACCATTGATTTCTTTCTTTATCGTCACTCTGGCTGTTTCCAGATCCTAGATGTTGTATATACTGTTGCATGGAATGGCTTTCAGTCCCCCTCATTTATCTACTAAGTCCAGTAGTTTTCCATCATTACATCAGCTGACAGACCTTCCCAGAGTACTGACACGGAGACTGCTTTCCCTTCGTCTCTTAGGTTTGGGGGCTACAGCTAGCAGTGATCAAGAACTGGACTGAACTTGGGCCTCAAGTAAGCAAAGCCTGTGTACTAGTCCTCTAAGCTCTCCCATAACACTTCCTTGGGGAGATGAGCGGCCACACCTGGCTATACTCAGCTTTATGCGGTGGTACTTGGGAAATGTGTCTGGCCCACTGAGCTATCTCAAAAGCCCCTGCTTTTTCTTCCTGAGTTTCCACTCCTTTCATTTTTGTAAGTTACAGCACATAATAGTTAACCACCCTTATTTAGTGAAAAATTTTTGTTTTCTTCCTACTTTCACCCCTTAGTAATTTTTGCTGTTTTCCTCCTAAAGTATTCATTGTCTTCAATGAATTCACTTTTCTTTTCAGAAGAGAATCAGCCAACACTTTCTTATTTACTTCTCTCTCTTATTCACTCACTCCTCTAAGCAGCTGTATATGTGTGCATAGACCACAACCTTAGATAAGAACTGTCTATCTACTATGTGTTTATCATTTATTGTGGGCTGAGTACTAGACCAAGTACCTCATATGCATGAATATATTAAATCTCTTATGTTGAGCTTTTAAGTAACCTTCCTAAGGTCTCAGTGCAATAAATGGGAAGAGCCAGATGTGAATTTATGTACTCTTATCCACTTATATATACACATTTGAGTAGTCTATTAATCTCCACTTAAGTATTATAATGCTGTTTATCCTGTGCAGCTATCATTAAATTCCTCAGTCTTATCTACCACTGTGCCAAAGGCTTGGAAAAGGTTTGGACCCCAGTCTCCCTTTTCAAAATTTTTTTCTGTACTGCCAAAATTTTTAAAATTAGCTAAAAAAATTTTGATGATTTCCAAATGCTCTGAATGAAAATCTGACTTTCTTCCCGACATGATGGAGAAAGGGCTTTACAGAATTCGTCTAAAGTCTGTTTGGGGCCTTATTCCCACCAGAATCCCCGAAGTAACCTACTCTATTCAACTACTCCCCACCCCTCTGGTGTTTCTGCGTATCGGCCAGGTGCACTGCGTGCCGGCCAGGTGCACTGCGTACCCGGCCAGGTGCACTGCGATACCGGCCAGGTGCACTGCGTACCGACCAGGTGCACTGCGTACACGGCCAGGTGCACTCGCGTACCCGGCCAGGTGCACTGCGTACCCGCCAGGTGCACTGCGTATCCGGCCAGGTGCACTGCGTACCGCCAGGTGCACTGCGTACCGCCAGGTGCACTGCGTGCCGCCAGGTGCACTCGCGTACCGCCAGGTGCACTCGCGTGCCGGCCAGGTGCACTGCGTATCGGCCAGGTGCACTGCGTGATCGGCCAGGTGCACTGCGCCGACCGCCAGGTGCACTGCGTACCGCCAGGTGCACTGCGTATCGGCCAGGTGCACTGCGTATCGACCAGGTGCATTGTGCATCAGCCAGCTGCACTGCTTTCCTTCTACCTGGATCGTGTCTTCTCCCTCCTCTGCTTCACTGTTTGCCACATGTTCTTTTGATCATGTTCAAATGATCATTTTGTGAAACCTTCCAGCATCTTTCAGCAGAGAGCATATTATGGCTAAAAACATCCCATTCTGGGCTTGATAACATACCTTCCAGTCTTTGGGATCGAGTGTTTTCAGCATGGGAAACTCTTCTAACTGCAATTCTTCATCTTCTGATTCCTCTGATAACTCCTTCTTATCCTCCAATTCCTGAAAAGAGGTGGAGGCATTCCTGTTTCTCCTCTTTACAAAAGCTTGAACCATCTTCCCACGGGTTCAACTTGACAGAGTGTTGAAGCTGTGATTGAAAGCATCAGGAGAGGTTTCAGTGGGCTGCATGGAGGAAATCTCTTTCAAGGCAATACTGCTTTTCGAGAAATAAGATCTGTGCCTAAGCGAGACCTCAACGGGACAGGACATATGCTTTGCATGCAGAAGGCTCAGGTTCATCCCCATTACCGAAGGGTACTTGACATAACTTGCACTCCTGCAAGTTATGACACCCCCCACCAAAAAAAAAAAAAAGCAGGAACTGGAAACTGATTTAAAACAAGTTGTCTAGGGAGACAGGTCAAAGGGCTAGTGCACATCTCTGCATGCCAGAGGCTGGGGTTCAACTCCTGGCACACCAAGCACAGAGCTGGGAGTAACCTCTAGGCACCACTGGGTATGGCTTATAAACAAAACGTTGACTATGTAAAACCTGAATGATTCACATGACAAAAACAAGGTAAGAGAATGGAACTAGAAAAATGGAAATACACTAAAATTTCTTTTTATAGAAATCAAGGCTGGATAAAAATACTACAGGGGTTAGATTGTTAGCCTTGTATTCCTGATGCCGGTACAATCCTGGTTCAAGTCCCAGTACCACAAGATCCCCTAAGGATAGCCAGGTGCAACCCCAGAACACCACCAGGGGGCCGGAGTGATAGCCTAGCGGGTAGGGGCGTTTGCCTTGCGCGGCTGGCCTGTGCCGGCCTGGGTTCGATCCCCGGCATCCCATATGGTCCCCTGAGCACCGCCAGGAGTGATTCCTGAGTGCAGAGCCAGGAGAAACCCCTGAGCATTGCCGGGTGTGACCAAAAAAAAAAAAAAAAAAAGAACACCACCAGGTGTGATCCCAAAACCAAAAAAAAAAAAAATAAAATAAAATATTCATAAGTGATACCACTGGAATATAATTTAAAAATCATCAATTAAGGAAATAATTACAGAAAAAATAAAAACATGGAAAACAAAGAAAGGAAAAATTAAAAGATTAAAAAACCACAAAGAAAATCATTGCAATACAATTAACATGAAGGTTAGCCATTACCATATATACTAATATTTAACCAACCTCTTCCTCATACAACAAGCTATCCGGCGATGTCATCACTCAATACTTTCTTGGGAAAGATGGGAAGCAATGACAAATACTACAGATAGATCACTTTACCCGAGTTTGTTCTCCACTATTCCCTATAGAGCCCTGAGCATTGGAGTACATCCTGAGGGTAGAACCAGGAGTAGCCCGTAAGCATTGCTGTGTGTCGCCAAAAAAAAAAATAATAATAATAATAATAATAATAAACTCCCATAAAGATCTGAGCTCATCATACAAAATCTTCGCCAAAGTGAATCAAAAAGGATTTAACAGTTAAAAAAAAACCTTGATAGCTTTATATATTTTTTAAAATGCCAGAGTGATAGTACAGCAAGTATGACATTTGCCTTGGATGCAGCCGACCCAGGTTCGATCCTCAGCATCCCATATGGTTCCCTGAACACCACCAGGAGTAATTCCTGAGTGCAGAGCCAGGAGTGACCCCTGAGCATTGCTGGATGTGACCTCCCCAAAAAAATTCATTAGCAATAATTTGATCTGAAAGACCATCTCCAGTAAAGCTTCATTAACACAGCTGTGCTGCAGTGGAGCAAACTCTGGATCTGAAATAGGAAACTGATCTTTCTTCTACGCCTAACAAGGAGTGACTAAGTGAGTCACAGACATCTTCAGCTATAAAAATCAGAACATTATCCATCTCACAAGGTTCCTTGGAAGAGAAAATAACAAACCACTAAAGCACTCTGAAAATCACAGGCTGCTGTGTGAAGTCATTAATTAGTCCTAGAAAGTCAGTAAAATCACCATATATTTATATGAACAATTCAAAAAACTCTGCTGGATCAGGAAGAAAAGCGAACATCTTAATCAGAACTCCCTATCATGAAAGTAAAAGGGCTTTAATAATAACTCATCAAAATTTTCTAATTAACCCCATCAAAAAGCGGAGAGAACAGATAACCGACAAAGTTGGTGTGGATGGGGGAGGAGAGAGGAAGGAACCCTCCTTCATGGCTGGTGGAAACGCCAACTGGTCTAGCCTTTCGGGGAGGGGGGGGGAACAATCTGGCCATTCCTCAAAAAATACAGGAACCGAGCCTTAAGACCTAGCAATTCCACTCCTTGGAACATACTCCAAGCGCATGAGAACACAACAGCAGAAAAGAAATCTGCACTGCTATGTTCATTGCAGAACTAGTCACCAAACAAAATTTGGAAACACCCCAAGTGCCAAGAACAGATGACTGGATAAAGAAGTCAGAGCACAGGGGCCGGAGCGATGGCCCAGCGGGTAGGGCGTTTGCCTTGCAGGAGGCTGCCCATGTCGGTCCAGGTTCCATCCCCGGCATCCCATATGGTCCCCGAGCACCGCCAGGAATGACGGAGTGATTCCTGAGTGCAGAGCCAGGAGTAACCCTGAGCATTGCTGGGTGTGACCCAAAAAAGAAAAAAAAAAGAAGAAGAAGTCAGAGCACAGAAGTCAGGCAATTAGCTGCAACCTGGATGCATCTGGAGAGTGCCTTATTTAGAGTAGGGCAGACACAGAATTTTCGCTCTCACGTGCAACACATACAGAAACATAGCAGTGGAATGACAAATGCCTGAAAGCCATAGAAAATAGGAACAGGAGAGCAGGAAGCTTGCCACTAGGATAGGGTAGGGGGATAGGTCAGGAAAGGGAACACAGTAACAAATGGGAAACTGGCAACATTGGCTGGGGGAAGTCGGCACTGGTGAAGGGATTGCTGTTGAAACACTGTACACCTCAATCAAAAAATATTGTAGCTTGTGTGTGATTCAAAACTTAAAATGAAAAAAAAATCTTCGAATAAAAATTTCCCATTTGCCCTACGGTCACAATGTTCTAAAAAACAGAAAACCAAAAGTGTGGGGGAGGACCCACTCAAAATAAAAACGTACTTTCCAGGTGCTGGCTGTTTTAAGAGTAATATTAAGATCAACTCCATCATCAGGACGTGTGACGATTCAAACACTAGGTCAAGTGTGTGTGCCCTGGGTGCGGTTCTTAAGACACTCACCTCTGCTTTTAAGAGCAGAGACTTTCACGAGCAGGAAGGCAAACACGTGCCATGGGACAAGTTCCTAACCACATGGCAGAGGCGCCTACTGAAAGGAGCCCTACACCACCGAGGTCACTGGGAGTGCAGGCTCGGAGTTCACCGTGCCCGCGACCTGGGCTACCGGGCCGGGAATCTAAGCACCTACAGCCTGGCGGCCAGTTCCACCTGTGACGACTAACCGCACACACGCTGCCCGCTGCAGGACCACGGTCGCCTGCGACCGAGCACGGAGAAGCAGCGTCTAAGTTCTGACACGTAAAGCACAAAGCTGGGGCGAGCGCACAGGGAGAGAGGTCCACGCAACGCGAACGAGCAGCTGGCCGCCGGCAGCCCGGAGCACGATGCCCACGAAAACGTGCTTCAGACGCCCAGAGTTCGGTTCCGAGCTGCTAGCCCGGCCGGTGAGTCAGCAAGTGGCCGCAGCAGCGCGAACCCGCAGCGGCAGAAGGAAGACGCCCCCTCCCTCCTGCCCTCCTTTCAATCTGGGGGAGGATTCCAGGGCAAGCCGCGAGGAAAATAAAAAGGGCATCGTCTCCCGGGAGCGAGGCAACACGGGTAAATGCAGACACGCAGGGCGGCCGCGGGGAGGACCGAGGCAGGGGGCCGCGGTTGCGGGGCGCAGCCGGGTTGAGTGGGCACGTACCGGAGGTCAGAGCGTGGGTGATGGCGGTGCCCTGGCCGTCCGCGGCGCTCGGCAGGAGCAGCATGATGGCGCGGGCGCCGGCTCCCGATCCCTGGCGCAGGGCTCTCAGCTTGCCCTCCAGCTCTACCGGGCCTCCCGGGTCTCGCGCTTTGACTCTCCGACGCCCAGGAGCCGGCGCATGGGGAGGACCGGAAACTACTTCCGGAATGGCCCTTTGGCGGCACGGACTCCAATTCCACCTCCACCCGCCCCCGCCAACGTGTGCTGCAGCCTAGGTCCTCCGCCGACTCGGAGCCGGCGAGAAACCGAGTCTCACGGACGAAAGGTTCCTAGACTTAACTTGTCAGGTCCGGGCTTCTTAAGAAGAGAAAAGATTGCCTCAGGAAAAGAAAAACCAAAACAGTCATTTCAGGGGTTCGGGTGTAGCTTATAGGTAGAGCATTTGACACGCATGTGTGAGGCACTGTGTGGCTGGTTTGGCAAAAACAATAACTGTCTTGTTCCAATATGCAGAACGTAATTTTCTAAGCAGCTCTCAGTTTTAAAACTTCCTGCTGAATATATATACCGAGTTTTCCAGTAGCTTGTATAAATCAGAAAAGATGTACTGATTAAAACTGAGAATGAGGGCCGGAGCGATAGCCCAGCGGGGTAGGGCGTTTGCCTTGCGCGCCGGCCTGTGCCCGGCCTGGGTTCGATCCCGGCATCCCATATGGTCCCCTGAGCACCGCCAGGAGTAATTCCTGAGTGCAGAGCCAGGAGAAACCCCTGAGCATTGCAGGGTGTGACCCAAAAAGCTAAAAAAAAAAAAAACTGAGAATGACTGTCAGGGTCTGTATTTTTTTTTTTCTTTTTGGGTCACACCCAGCAATGTTCAGGGGTTACCCTGGCTCTGAACTAAGGGAATTACTCCTGACCGTGTCGGGGGTCCATATGAGATGCTGGGGATCGAACCCAAATCCGTGTGCAAGACAAACGCTCTATCCGCTGGACTGTCGCTCTGGTCCAGGGTCTGTATTTTCACACAGAATTCTGTATTGTACTGCTATACCTGTAAAGCGTGTATCTACAGCTAAGTTTGTGTGCTAAGACTAATTTACTACATCATTCCTCATAAACTTTAGAGACTAAATCTTTTGTATTTAGATTTTATAGCTAACTGTCTGCATATGTATCATGGGGCGGGGTGAAGCAGCAGGTTATTGGCGGGGGGGGGGGGGAATCACACTCAGTGGTGCTCAGGAGTGATCCCTGATGGTCCTAGGGGATCATACATGATGCCAGGGATTCAAACCCTGGTCGGCAGGATGTAAGGAAAGTGTGCCGTAATCGCTGCACTATATCTTCAGTCAGCAACATTTCTCGTCATAAAATGCATTTTTTGGTAAACATGGCCCTAATTATAGCATTCTGGAACTTAACTGTTTAATTATAATAAAACCCATTGTACTACTGCATAATTCCTTTTAAGGACTGAGTTCAAAGCAAAAAATAGCAAAAGGAAAACAAAGTAGGTAGGTGACGATGCATTCCATTACAGAAGTGTACAGAACAGAGTGTGCAAAATAGATTTGGCAGGCCAGTCTGATCAAAGAGCAACAGAAATTAGCTAATTATTTTCTAGGGATGATATTTTCCCTGTTAATATGAATTGACCTACCTTCTGCATGACAAAGTTATGGGTCATAAATGGACACTTCAGGTGCTGGAGAGCTAGTGCAGGGTTTACGGCACTTGCAGAACCAAGTTAAACTCTGGGCACCATATATGGTCCCTTGAACCCTGCGAAGAGGAATCCCTAAGCACAGACCCAGGAATATGCCCTAAGCACAGACCCAGGAATATGCCCTAAGCACATCCAGGGGATGGCATTAAAATGAAAAAATTAAAAAGGGACATTTCAAATACCAACTGCTCATTTCCCCCAAAACTTCTTCCCAACCATTCCTTTAGGAACACAACCTCTGTTCAAATAGGCGCTACCTTATAGAGCAGCAGAGTTCAGTGGTACGTGTTAAGGATATTCATTTTGTTGTGTGAACAATCCCATTTTATTATCTTACAAAACTAAAATATCTTCATAGTAAGCAATTGTTCCCCAATCTGTTCTTTTCCCAGTCCCTGATTAACAACACTTTACTTTTGGAGTCTATGAACTTAAGTGAAATCATTGTGTCTTTTTGTGTGCTGTGTAGCCACTTAGCATAAAATTCTAAAAATTGTAGTTGGTCCTCAAGCTCTACTACAGAGCAGTTGTAATTAAGACAGTGTGGTATTGGTATAGAGACAGACCTGTAGACCTATGGAATAGAACTGAGTATCCTGAAACACATTCTCAAATATACAACCACTTAATCTTCGATAAAGGAGCAAAAAAATATTACGTGGAGCAAAGAAAGCCTCTTCAACAAATGGTGCTGGGAAAACTGGGCAGCTACATGTAAAAAATGAACTTAGACCTCCTTCTAACGCCATGCACAAAAGTCAGATCAAAATGGATTCTAGATCTCAACATCAGACATGAATCTATAAGGTACATCGAAGAAAACATAGGAGAAACGCTCTACGACATCGAAACGAAAAGTATCTTTAAAGATGACACACCACTGACCAAGCAAATGGAAGCAAAGATAAACAAATGGGATTATATAAAACTAAAAGCTTCTGCACCTCAAAAGAAACGGTGACCAAGATACAAAGACAATCCACAGAGTGGGAAAGGATATTCACCCAATACCCATCTGACAAGGGGTTAATATCCAGGATATATCAGGCACTGGTAGCACTCCACAAGAAAAAACAGCCAACCCCATCAAAAAAATGGGGAGAAGAAATGAACAGAAGCTTCCAAAAAGAAGAAATTCGAATGGCCAAAAGGCATATGAAAAAGTGTTCTTCATCTTTAATCATCAGGGAGATGCAAATCAAAACAACAATGAGGTACCATCTCACACCACAGAGACTGGCACACATACAAAACAGCAAGAACAACCAGTGCTGGCGTGGATGTGGGGAAAAGGGACTCTGATCCACTGTTGGTGGGAGTGCCGACTGGTCCAGCCCTTTTGGAAAACAATATGGGCATTCCTCCGAAAACTAGATATTGAGCTCCCATTTGATCCAGCAATAGCACTCCTGGGAATATACCCGAGAGACCAAAAAACACATAGCAGAAACACTATCTGTACTTCTTTATTCATCTCTGCGCTATTCACCATAGCTAGAATCTGGAAACAACCTAAATGCCCGAGAACAGAGGACTGGCTAAAGAAACTGTGGTTCATCTACACTATGGAATACTATGCGGCTGTCAGAAAAGATGACATTATGAAATTTACCTGCAAATGGAGGGACATGGAGACTATCATGCTGAGTGAAATTAGTCAGAAGGAAAAGGACAGATATAGAATGACTGCATTCATTAATACGACATAAATAGATACCAGTGTTTTACTAAATGTGGGAAATGGTAATGGCAGATTAAGACTCACCATTGAATATACACAAAGAGACTTAAGTGATAAACTCTAAATACCTGCAGGGCTAGCCACAATGTGTAAAATAAGAGGCAGAGAGATGCAGAGACAGAGAGAGAGACAGAGAGAGAAAGAGAGGAAACTGGGGTACCTGCTATTAAGGCAGCATGGGGGTGGGCAGGAGGGGTGGGGGTACATTGGTGGTGGAAATGGGGCACTGGTGGAGGGATGGGTGCTGGTATACTGTATTACCAAGAACCAATTATGATCACCTTTGTAATTGTATGTTTCACTGTGGTATAATAAAAAATTAAAAAAAAAATTGTAGTTGGTGTCCGAATTTGGCTTTGGGACACACCAGGTGGTGCTCAGGGCTTACTCCTGGCACTCTATCATGCCTGGCGAGATTCCAGGGACCATATGGAGGTGATGGGATAGAACCTGGTTCAGACTCGAACAGGGAAAGTGCCTTACACACTTTACTATCTCACCGCCCTCTTCCCTTTTCCAAAGCAGAGTAATATGTCAGACAGGTCCATGATCCATATCTGTCTATGGACCCTTGGTTGCTTCTACAATTTGACTAACATGAACATTTGCTCTGTGAATATAGATGTACAGATATTTATTTTTGAGATCCCATGTTTTGTATATGCCCACAGAAATGGGATAGCTGGATCCTGTGACAACTTCCTGTTAGTTATTTGAGAAACTGCAATGCTATGTTCCTTAGGGGTCACAGGCATTTTTTGCTTTCACCAACAGTAAACAGCTGCCTCGTTTCTCCACTTCTTGGGTGACACTGGTTAGCGTTTTCTTTCTTGGTTGCAGCTACCCAGGGTACAAGTCACAGTCCTGAGTGCCGGCTGCAGGTAGACTATATGCACAGCTTACCCCGAGGGAGTCTCCAGCTCCTTTGCTCACCATTTTATTTCATGGTGCCATCTTACTGCTTGCTAACTGCTCTTCACATACATTTTTTAAAATCTGAATCAACCTAAAACACATAGTTACAAAGTTGTTCATGATTGGGTTTCAGTCCTACAATGTTCCAATGTACACTCCCTTCACCAGTGTACATTTTCCACACCAGTATGCCAAGTTTCCCTCCTGTCCCACCCCCCCCCCCCCTCCTCTCTCTCTCTCTCTCTCTCCCCTCTCTCTGTCTCTCTGTTTTTCCTTTTGGGCATTATGGTTTGCAATACAGGTACTGAAAGCTTATCTCCCTTTACCTACTCTCAACTGTCAGTTCTTGTCCAAAGTGATCATTTCCAACTATCAATGTCACAGTGGTCCCTTCTCTATCCTAACGGCCTGTCCCATCCCCCTGTGGCAAGCTTCCAACCATGGACCAGTCCGCCTGCCCTTGTTTCTACCTTGACATGGATTCTTTAATCCTCGTTGACATTATCTTTTCATCTCCCTGATCCAGTACTCTGTTTTGTTTACTTCTCAATTCTACACATGTCATACAACTGCTGTCTCTTCCTTTTTCCATCTTCTTGCCAAAACTCTATCTCTCCAAACCCTATCTGTACCCCCTCCTTGGAATTCCTTTTTAGGCAGCAGGCTCGAATTTCACAGACCCTCCTCCCTTGCTATCCGTTGCAAGAGCATTCAATTTGTCCTCACTCTGTTACTGCGGGCCTTGCTTACTGTTTTGCATCTAATACGTTCAGTACCCTGCAAACTGTAACGCCTCCACAACCCGAGTTCAAGGAGGTATTAAATCTAGTACATGAATGGCCAAATCGGGATTTAAACTTCGCCACTACGCCTGGGTTATTCTCGAAATCTGTGGCTCAGGGAGCGTCGCCCCGGAGCCCAGCAATTATAGATGCTCCTTTCCTTCTCCCAGGGATCTCCGATTCCCTGGATGGCGCTCCGGGAAGCAAAGCGTTTGCTCCAGGACTCTCTTGCGCCTCCAGTGCACCGCGACAGGAACCCCAAGAAGCCCGGCTCTGTTTCCGGCGGGAACGGGAAAGGGAGAGCACCACCGGAAGCGCGGAACGTGCTGTGTAATCACCCAGGGGGCTTGAAGCACTCTCCCAAAATGCCGGATTACCTGGGCGCCGATCAGCGGAAAACCAAAGAAGAAGAGAAGGATGACAAGCCCATCAGAGGTCAGTTGACGCTGGAAGAGGTTCGGGGCCGGGCAGGACCAGACCTACCCCTGGAGTGGAGGTTGATTCCTGCTCGCCGCTCTGGCCCTGTTGTGTTCCTAGTTACGTAGCCTGTGGTGGTAAGACCTGCGGCGCACCTCACCCCTACTCCCGCCCAGCGAATTTTTACTCAAATGAAGCGCCCAGGTCTTGGAGTCGGGGCGCGCACCCTGCTTAGCCTGGCGGGTCTTGAAAGCACCCCCTGCCCCGCAGGCCCCCGGGCTCCTCCTGCCCTGGACCCGGCCGGCTGCTGTCGCGGTCCTGCTGGAGCCTCGGACATCATTTCCTCTTTTTTTTCTTTCTTTTTGGGTCACACCCGGCAATGCTCAGGGGTTACTCCTGGCTCTGCACTCAGAAATTACTCCTGGCGGTGCTCAGGGGACCATATAGGATGCCGGAGATCGAACCCGGGTCTGCAGCATGCAAGGCAAACGCCCTACCCGCTGGACTATTGCTCTGGCCCCCGAACTTCATTTCCTCTTAAACATTATGTTGGTTAGAAAACAAATGCATTCGGGGGGCCGGGGTACAGCGGGTAGGGCGCTTGCCTTGCACACTGCCGACCGGTTTCCATCCCAGCACCTCACCTGGTTTTCCGAGCCCTGCCAGCAGAAAATGATTCCTGAGCGCAGAAAATACATTCCTATGGTTCATGTCTAACAGACAGAAAAGATAGAACCACGTAGACAGTGCTGTTTGATAATCTTTCTAGAGAATGTATATATATATATATACACATATATATATACATATATATACATATATATATACATATACAATGT
Source organism: Cryptotis parvus (assembly GCA_021461705.1). Classification (NCBI taxonomy): domain Eukaryota; kingdom Metazoa; phylum Chordata; class Mammalia; order Eulipotyphla; family Soricidae; genus Cryptotis; species Cryptotis parvus. The sequence goes on from JAJIBD010001692.1 coordinate 18,611, forward strand.
ATATATATGTATATATATATTCGACATATATGCATATATACACGTATGTGGCAGAGCCTGGCAAGCTACCCGTGTCGTATTTGATATGCCAAATACCAGTAACAATTATAGACCTCATTCTCATGATCTGATGGAATGGTTTGAGGCTCTTTATGTTCCTGGAGCAAGCAGGTGCCCTTGGGCTCTACTTGCATGAGACAGGTCATATGGAGATGTTACTGGTGCCCGCCGAGCAAATCGATGATGAACGGGAAGACAGTGATACAGCGATACACGTATATATCTAACACACACACACACACACATACACATATATGCAAGTATATTTTGTTTCTGTGCTCCTTTAGCATTCCAGGCAGCAGTGCTCGAGGGCTGGGTGCTAGGGTTGCTTGGGTGGGGTAGACCTTGTGTACCGAGTGGGATCGCCTGCAGGCAGCCTGTTGAGCTGTCTCTGGTTCTGTTTCCTCTCCTTTCTGGGCTTCCTCATGAAGAAAGCACATTTCCTCTCTACCCTTTCCCTGGAAGTATTTTAGGACACTCTCAGTCTCAGAGGTACTTAGTAACCTATCGAAAAACCTATTCACTGTGGTTTAACATTGAATATGTGTATTTCTCTGGCTACATGAAAGTTGTACTGTGGCTATAGGGGCCAGGAAGGTAACTCAGTGGGCAGGAGTGTGGCCTGAGCTTGCAGAAGGTGGGGTTCCTTCCATCCTTGGTGGGGTGTGGTCCCGAGCATAGCCGGCAGGCAGTCCGTGCACTGAGCCACGACTAGCCCTTAGAGCACTGTCAGGTGTGGCTCCCGGAATGAACCAAGAGCGCCATCCCTCAGCCCCGAAATACCTTAGATAGATAATCACTAATGTGCAGGTGCATAAAATTTCATAGTCTGTACAAACAGCACTGTGAGGGTGAAATACTGTCATCTCTCTTAGGTAAGACGTTCGATGCTGAGAGTAAATGGTGTTTTTTTAAAAGTTTATTTTGTTAATTTTTTTTTAAATGGTGTTTAGAGGTTACCTGGGTCTTGCTTTGAATACCCTGTTTTTGTTTGGTTAAGTCAAAATTATGTTTTGTACTTTCTGTTTGTTTGACTTTTGTTTCTTGGGCTCAGGGATCACGCCTAGCTCTACACTCCAGGAGTTACTCCTGGTGATGCTTAGGAACTGTATGAGATGCTGAGGATCACACCCGTGTCAGCCATGTGCAAGCAAGCGCCCTACTTGCTGTACAATCTGTGCAGCCTTTTTTTTTTTTTCTTTTTGAGTCTTACCTGGCAATGCTCAGGGATTACTCCTGGCTCTGTACTCAGGAATTGCCCCTGGCAGTGCTTGAGGGACCATATGGGATTCTCAGGGATCAATTGGACCTGGAGGCTGCACGCAAGACAGACGCCCTCCCTGCTGTGCTATCACTATGGCCCAGTATACAGCTCTTGTGTATTTTTTTGACCCACCTTCACCCAGATACTTAACAAGTTCCTTGCATCTAGGAATTAGTTGATTCTTATGTGTATATTCTTAAACCTTTGTGTACCTTTTTTTTTCAGTGTAATGTAATTTGAATTGTACAAAAAGGAGTTACCTCTAATAGGCACTGGTGGAGGGATGGGTGCTGGAACACTGTATGACCGAAACCCAAATATGAACATCTTTGTAATTGTATATCTCATGGTGGTATAATAAAATACTTTAAAAAATTAAAAAACATAAAAACATTGCCAAGTTAAAAAAAAAAGTTACCTCTGGTTTCTTTTTTTTTTTTTTGAATTTCATGAATTATCTTTTTTTTTTCTAGCTCTGGATGAGGGGGATATTGCCTTACTGAAAACTTATGTAAGTCCTTTACTGTTAACAAAGTAGAAGTTTTTCATGTTGAAATAAGAACTGTTGTTAATATTATTCAAAACAGTATTAACAGGCATTAGAAGTGAATGCCTAGCGGTTTATTGTTCCCTACATTGAAAAAGTTACCTCCCAAAGGTTTATACCTGGAGTAATCTAAAACTTTATCCGGCTCTGGGCAGTGTGCCTAAAGTTACCCTCTTTTAAAATGCTCTTTGTAATTATAAAGTATGAAACTATGTTGAAAGATAATTGAAATAACGGAGATAATTGAAATTAACCCTAAGTATTTCTATATTTAAATTGGCTAGAGTTGGCCTGAAATGCAAAGGTTTATTCCAGAGAAATGGGCTTGTAGTCTTGGATATTCTTAGGCATGATTTCCATTGGTTATCTTGCATAATGGCGCACTATGTGGAGAAAAATAGATTCAGGAATGTTTCTGAAAGCTACATACACTTTTCCCTATTTTCGCTTTACCAGCTTTGGAACACTAATAGTAATAGTATTAAGAGTTTTCTATAGCATTATTTCTCATTTCCTAATTAAACTGATTTTTTTTTCTTCCAGGGTCAGAGTACCTACTCTAGGCAGATCAAGCAGGTTGAAGATGACATTCAGCAACTTCTCAAGAAAATTAATGAGCTCACTGGTATAGCTCTTTGTAGTCCTTTGTCCTCTCTTTAATGTGCTAATATAGCAAAGGAATTTGAACAAGGTTACTTTTATCCTCATTACAGATTTAAAATAATCATCTTTACCTGTTAATAAAATAGTTCTTATTTAACAGTCTCATTAAATAATCTTTAGTAATTAAGTGTATTGAAGTTTACCTTTAATAACTAAATTTAGGGGTCAGAGAATACAAGTCAGGCGCTTGGCTTGCATGTTGGTGACCAGGGCTCAATCTTCAGGCATACCATATCCCTGGAGCTTCACCATGTGTGTTCCTTAAGTACAGAGTCCTGGCTTGAGTGAGTAAGCCCTGAGCCAGGTCTCTCTCTCTCTCTCACACACACAACACACATACACACACACACACACACTTACATCACTTACACTTATATCACTTACAGTGATATAGGTTGCTGTAAAATCACAACAAAGCCACCTAAGTTCATTTTTTTTTTTAGTTTTGCTTTTTGGGTCACACCTTGCAAATGCTTAGGGCTTACTCTTGGCTCTGCACTCAGGAATTACTCCTGGCGATGCTCGGGGGGACCATATGGGATGCTGGGGATCGAACCCGGGTCAGCCGTGTGCAAGGCAAACGTCCTACCCGCTGGACTATCACTCCGGCCCCTAAGTTCATATTTAAGCAATAAAATTTTATTGTCCTATAGGCAAGTATTGTTTCTATCTTGTTTCTATTGTTCAAAGCCAGTGATGCAGTAAACTAATAAGTCACAATTTCTTCCTGAACAAAAATATGATCCCACATAGTATTGCTTTAAGTAAACATCTGTTTCCTAATTAGAAACTTTGATTCTTGAGAGAGGGAAGTTTTATAGTATTTGACATACAAAAATCATCAAATATGGTATTAAAGATTTGTCTTGGAACTACTTAAGGACAGTAGTTCTCTATTGTGATCTTTTCTCCTCTCCCCACTCTCTGACATTGTCTGGATTTGCGTGACGAAAGGGGAGCTGTTGTTGTCTTCTTGTGGCTGGAGGCCAGGGGTGGTACTGACTAGTCTGCAATTCACTGGCCCCCAGCTGCAATTAATAATGCATTACATTATAGTCAGTTTTGTAATCTTTCTTCATGTAGGTATCAAGGAGTCTGACACTGTTCCATCCAAAATGTTCTTAGTGCATAGCTTAAGAAGGCTCTCTGTAGGGCAGTGCATTACATTATAGTCAGTTTTGTAATCTTTCTTTATGTAGGTATCAAGGAGTCTGACACTGGCTTGGCCCCACCTGCCCTCTGGGATTTGGCTGCAGATAAACAAACACTCCAGAGTGAACAGCCTTTGCAGGTTGCAAGGTATGCCTAGTGGATAATGCAGTAGTTTATAAAGAATTTTGGGAGGAGAATGGGGTTTGGGCTACACTTGGCACTGCTGTAGTGCTGTTCTGGCTCTGCTCAGAGTCATCCCTGAGGTACCGTATGTGGTGCGGGGAATTAGAACTGAGGTTAGTAGAATGCAAGACAGAGCCTTAACCCTTTTGCTATCTCTCTAGCCCCTTAAGCATTTTTATTTCGGTGTCAGAGAGATAGTACAGGGGTTAAGATATTTGTCTGGCCGACCTAGGTTTGATCCCCCGCCACTGCATGACCCTTTTGCACAGAACTGGAGCCTTAAAAAAAAATATGTCAGTTACAAAAAAGCTGTTGCCTTGCTAACTCAGTTACTAAAGTGTTCCCGCTTATGGTACTGATGTATGGAGTTACAGCAGCTTTATCCCCTTCACAATGCCCAAGACCTTCTACCTCTGTCCTTGCGTCTCTTCCAGTTCTCCTTTTCTTCCTTCCCTTTTGATTCCCCACTTGGTGATATCAGTTCTGCAGTCCAAGGGCCAGGGTTTGTCCTCGGTCTGTGTTGTCTATCCCACATGAGCGATCATCCAGTGCTTGTTCTTCCTCTGGCTTCGCTTACATGGTACGGTCCAGCTCCTTCCAGCCTGCTGTTGCTGCTTGGTTTTTGCAGGTGTAGGTTGTATCTGTTGACTCCGCACTAGAAGATGATGCTTTGTTTTCTTCTGCCTTTGTCCCAAAGACAAACCCTTTATCTTATTTTTAGCTCTGTTTGTAACAGCTTTCTAAGGTGAATTTTTGTTTCGTTTCTTTCGTAGACAATATGAAAGAGGGAAGGAAGGAAACTTTGTATTATGATGTGTATGGCATCCAGATTACCTGAAGCATGTCACACACAAACTAGAGTTAAAGATTAAGGGATGCTTCTGTTTCTCTTAAGTGGAAGAAAAACCTGATGTCTTCAATAGTGATACAGGTTGCTGTAAAAATAGCAACCATAAAAGTAAATTTGAAGTATAAACTCAGGAAGGAATGAAAACATATTACTTAATTTGATATAAGAGAGGGTACTGTCTATTATAGGGAAACAGTAAAATATGCAGGATATCAAATTATGAAGAGTGTACTCTTTATGTAGATGTAAGAGGGTACTGTCTTATAGGGAAGATAGCAGTATATCAATTATAAAGAGGGTACTATTATATAGATATAAGAGAGGGTACTGTCTATTCTAGGGAAGATACGCAGGATATCAATATAAAGAGGGTACTATATTATATAGACATAAGAGGATACTGACGTATAGGGAAGATATGCAGAATATCAATTATAAAGAGGGTCACTTGTCACTTGTCTTCCCATTGTTCATCGATTTGCTCGAGTAAACATGATTTGTTACTGGGTGCCAGTAATATCTTCATTCATAACATCTTCATTCTTTGGGCATGAGGTTCATTATTATTACTGTTTTTGGCTTATCAAATACAGCACAGTAGCTTGCCAGGCTCTGTCATGGCTCTGGGTTCATACCGGAGGGCCTAGTCTTTTTCTATGTCAGACCATCAACCATCCAGTGCCCACGGGGCAGAGCCCTGGGTGTAGACAAGCCTGTTTCCTGTCTGCCACCTGCCGACGCAGCTGGACACCACAGCCACAACTGCAACACATTGAGGGACAGCGATAAAGAGGGTACTATCTATTAACAGATATAAGAGAGCCGCACTGTCTAGTATAGGGAAGATATGCAGGATATCAATTATAAAGGAATCTAATTGTATGGGTTTTTATTTTGTTTTTTTTTTTTTTACTTTTTTGGATCACACTTAGCGATGCCCAGGGGTTACTTCTGGTTGTACACTCAGGAATTAGTTCTGGAGGTGCCGAGGACCATATGGGATGCAGGAGATTGAACCCGGTTTCCTATATGCAATGCAAATGACCTACCTGCTGTACTATCACTCTGGCCCCAATTTTTTTTTTTTTTTAATTTTTTGCTTTTTTGGTCTCATACCCTATGATGCTCAGGGATCACTTCTGGCTCTGCACTCAGGAATTACTCCTGATGGTGCTCACGGGACCATATGGGAATGTGGGCTTGAACCTTGGTTGGCCGCAGGCAAGGCAAATGCCCTATCCGCTGTACTAAATCACTCCAGCCCCCAATTTCTTAATTTTTAATAAATTATTTGGTGTATGTTCAGGGCTTACTTTTGCCTTTTTGCTTAGGGATTGTACCTGGTAGGGTTTTCAGGGAACCTTATGTGTATTAGGAATTGAACTTGTACTAGCCTCTTGCAAGGCAAGTCCAGAGGTCAAGTTATGAAAGTACGAGAAAATGGGGAGCTTATTAATGAAAGTTTTGGTTTAATTTCCAGGGAAATGTATCTTTTAAAAATTTCATGTATCTTTTAAAATGTAAATGTATCTTTTTAAAAATTTTAAAAGTTAAATGACCCTTGGGATTGAACATAATTCTGTCAAAAGAATCTTTAACAGTGGCCCCCTTCCTACAGTTCTCGATCACACCTGTCTATGAGTAAAGTGCAGCCCAAGAGAGATTAATTGCTTGAATTCATTATTAGAGGTTCTTCTAATCAAGCCTTTTGCTCTGTTAGGTGTACAAAGATAATCAATGCTGATTCCGGAAGACCCAAAATACATTATCAATGTGAAGCAGTTTGCCAAGTTCGTGGTGGACCTCAGCGATCAGGTAGCACCTACTGACATTGAAGAAGGAATGAGAGTTGGGTAAGTTTTTTTATTTACAATAAATACTTTTCTTTCATTAAAGATCCATGTTACATTCTGGACTTTCTTTCGGATGAGTGAACTGAATGCTGGGCGGGGTAATCTAGCAAGATGGATGTCCTTTCTGCATCAGCTCCCTACCTTCCATTCCTTCTGTCCACCCTCCTGAGGCATTTTATGAAAGACTTCAAATGTCATAAAATAAGTGCAGAATTTCAGTGTGGATTTTGACAGTCCATTTATGATAGTGCAGTGGGTGGGTATAGGGAAGGAAGCATTTGCTTTAGATAGATAATTGAGTGAATTAATGCCTATAGAATATATAATAATTTGCCGGGTAAATTTCTACTTCCCGTGGTCAAGGGTTTACTCACCGGCTCTTTTTGCAAATTTAAGGACTCTGTGTCTCTCTGTTGCTTAAAGAATTCTTTTTAAAAATAAAGGAATAAACATGCAAGCATTTTGAAAGTTTAAGGATTATGTTACCAGTATTTTTGCTTTTTGTCTTTTTAGTGTGGACAGAAATAAGTATCAAATTCATATTCCACTGCCTCCTAAGATTGACCCAACAGTTACCATGATGCAGGTAAGAAATTGCAGAAGGGAAAGTGAGTGGCGTAGCATTTAATGTCAACTCCATATTTTTGTTTGTTTGGGGACCACACCTGGTAGTGTGGTCCGGGGCTTAATCCTGGTTCTGCACACAGAGATTATTCCTGGCAGGCTTGGGGAACCATACAGGGTGCTGGGGATTGAACCTGAGTCAGCCGTGTGTAAGGCAAGCACCTGACCCTCTGAAAGGTCACTCTGATTCTCAACAATTTTTTGAACCTCATTTATTAAGTTGTTAATATGTGATTCTGTATTGATAAGTAGCCAATCTTTTTCTTTATTTAAACACCGTGATTTACAAAGTACAGTTTTCCACAATACAGGTGTTAGATTCATTGTTCACACCAATCCCACCACCAATGTGCTCCTACCACCACCAGACACCCTTCTTTCCCTCCCACACCCCATCCCTATGCCTGCTTCCTTAGCCGGCACTAATATTGACCATTACAGCCCATAGAAGGGAATGGTAGTGATAAAAGCCATCACCTTTTTCTGGGTTGTTATGTGCAAGTCTGTTCTTGGATTCACTTTCTAAGTTTCTGGAATGTAGTGAGTTTGTACTAATCATCCCAAGACCCATCACCACTGCATCTATAAGTAGCCAGTTTTTTAAAGTAAGTTTTTGTATGAGCAGCATTTATTAGTCTTTATTTAAGTTTTTAATTTATCTCTAATGTAATAATATGTACAAATAGTTCTAGTATAGTGAACAATGTAGTCAGTTTTTATTCGAATTCTTAAGTGCTATACTCCAAGTTTTCTTTTAGGATGTGGGACTTATTCTCCTTGCCAGATCATATGAATTGGTATTCTGACCCTGTGGTTGTATGTTTCCATCTCTCTTAGGTGGAGGAAAAGCCTGATGTCACATACAGTGATGTGGGTGGCTGTAAGGAACAGATTGAGAAACTTCGAGAAGTAGTTGAAACTCCACTGCTCCATGTGAATGAGTCTTACATTTGATTTATTTTGTTTGTTTTGGACCACTCCTGTTGGTGTTGAGGCCTTAACCCTGACTCTGCTCAGGGATCATTCCTGGCAGGGCTAAGGGAACCTGATGGGATGCTTGGGATTGAATCCAGGTCTGCCTTGTGCAAGGCAAATGCCCCACCCACTGTACCTATTTCTTCGGTCCCAACAATTTTTCAAAACTAGAGGAAAGCTTTTTTGTTACTTATCGATTGTAAAATAAGACAAATTCAGTCTTTAAAATTGCTCTGAGTCTAGGTGTTTTTACTTTTGCTCCCTTTGGTGGTTGGGCCAAACTCAGTGGTGTTCAGGGCTTACTTCTGAACACTCTGCACTCTAGTGGTACTTGGGGAAACCATACATGGTTCTGGGGATTGAACCTGGGATGGCTGCACGCGAGGCAAATCCCTACCTGCTGTACTAGTGCTCTGGCCCACTTCATTTATATTTTCACTGGTGTCCACATCTGTCAGTGCTTAGGGACCACTCCCAGCCACACAGTGCTTGGGGCACTAAGTGGTCATATGCACTGAGCCTGGCACTCGCGTGCATGGATGTGCTCCAACCTTTGAGTCACCTCTCCAGTATGGGTCTAGGTTTTTTTACCCCCCTTTTTGGGTCACACCCGGTGATGCTCAGGGGTTACTCCTGGCTCTTTGCTCAGGAATTACTCCTGGTGGTGCTCAGGGGACTATATGGGATGCCGGGGATCGAACCCAGGTTGGTTGTGTGCAAGGCAAACGCCCTACCCACTGGACTATCGCTCCGGCCCCAATATGGGTCTAGTTCTGATGTTTCTAGTAAGTAAATATCTTATTTAGGTCAAATACATTGATTGTAGAATTAGGCATTTTGACTTAAGTCTATTGATGTCTAAGTGTTTTTCCTATTATCTAGCAGTGTTAAGTATCAACATTTTGTCTTCGCCCGCAGCCAGAGAGGTTTGTGAACCTTGGTATTGAGCCCCCAAGGGTGTGCTGCTGTTTGGGCCACCAGGCACAGGCAAGACTCTCTGTGCTCGGGCTGTTGCTAATCGCACTGATGCTTGCTTCATCCGCGTTATTGGATCAGAACTTGTACAGAAGTACGTCGGCGAGGTAAAGTGACTGACTGATCATAACAAATGTGTAGCTCTCAGTAATTTATAAAACACAGATCAGATTTAGATGAAAAGACAAAAGCTTCTTGAGTGTCATAATTAGAAATTCAGAAGCCAGTTCCTAATTACAATAAGGGAAGGCTTATAGCAGCCTTCCCTTATTGTCATTTGAAAATAAGCAGTCTCTAATAAATTTTATTTATTTTTTGCCTTTTTAATGAAAAAAGTGAGATTACAATATTATTGTGATGAAATTATGGTTTTATCTGTACAGGGAAACTTCAGCACAATAGGTTAACTGCTGCCTGTTTGTAAAACAGATATGCAGAACCTAGTTTCACTCAGGTCTAATTTCTTACTGAGTCTCCAGGATTACCTTGGTACCTTGTCTACAGATTATCTAATAGTGTCTAGGCATCACTTAGGTTTAGTTGTGTTATGACCAGGTAGTAATGACCAGCTTGTGCTGAAGAGCCATCACTGTATGTGAAGCTTATAAGGCCTAAACAGGATGAGATGTTAATTTGTCCTTTGTTTTAGAGTAAATTTGCTGGGGATGGTAGGGACATAATATAAAAGGTAAAATGTAGTTATAAATTACCATGGGTAATAATAAACAAAATAATTCTATTTTGTTTAGCAAGACTTTGGAGTATTCACATTTAAAAATGATAATGTCAATGGTACTCGGCAGAGCCTGGCAAGATACCCGTGTTGTATTTGATATGCCAAATGCCAGTAACAATTATAGACCTCATTCCCATGACCTGATGGAATGGTTTGAGGCTCTTTATGTTCCTGGAGCAAGCTGATGCCCTTGGGCTATCTCGCATGTGACAGGGCGTATTGAGATGTTACTGGTGCCCGCTTGAGTAATCGATGATCTATAGGAAGACAGTGATACAGTGATACTGTAGCTTCACTACCAAAGTGCCCATGACTCTAGGCCAATGTCCTTGTGTTGTGCCCCTCCTCTGCTTCTCTTCGTCTACCTGCATGCTGAGTCCCAGCACTTGGAACTAACTTTAGTCCAAGGGTGGTTTGTTATCATTCAACACTGTATATTCTCTCTCTCTCTCTCTCTCTCTCTCTCTCTCTCTCTCTCTCTCTTTTTTAAATTTTTTTTATTTTTACAACTACAAAGATATACAATTAAAAAGTTCACATTTGGGTTTTGGTTATACAGTGTTCCAGCACCCATCCCGCCACCAGTACCCATCTCCCACCACCAACGTCCCCAGTTCCCTCCCCTCCCCCAGCCCTCCAACATGGCAGGTTCTTTATTTCTTTCCATTTCTCTATCTTTCTCTTTTCCTTCCCGTCCAGAGCTTTTTTTTTTTTTGCTTTTTGGGACACATCCGGCAATGCTCAGGGGTTTCTCCTGGCTCTGCACTCAGGGAATTACTCCTGGCGGTGCTCGGGGGACCATATGGGATGCGGGGATCGAACCCGGGCCGGCATGGGCCGGCCGTGCAAGGCAAACGCCCTACCCGCTGGACTATCGCTCAGGCCCCAACACTGTATATCTCTTGCCTGCCTTTCTTTCTTCTCTTCATCCTATCCTTTCCTTATTTTCTTCCTCTCTTCCCAGGGCCTCACATGTGCAAGACAAGTGCTTTTCCTCTGAGCTACATCCCCACCTCCTTGCTTTATTTCTTTATATAACACATTGAAGTATCCTTCAGGCAGTGTACTCACTAGTCAAAAGATGACTTATTTTACAGAACTGGTTTTTAGGATAAATATCCTTGAAATGCCTGGGAAACAGTTCTAAGTAGGTTCTCACTTCAGGAACAATGTTTTTTAGAGGAAATTGAATGTGTATGTGTATAGTTTCACTAGAGATTAAGTGCAGGGCTATCTATTTTACTTAAAATAATTATAAAATGAGTTTTATGAATTGAAATATCCTTTATAACTGAAAAATCAGTGACCAAAAGTTTTAAGTGATGAGGTGGACTTTATTTAATTTATATTTTGGCTTTGGGACCAGCAGTGCTTGAGGGTGTACCCTTGCTTCCGTATTCAGTCCTGGCAATGCTTTGTGGCCGCATGTGTCAGATGAATGCCTGGCAACTGTGCACCTACTGTTCTGTTGCTTTGGCCTCTGGTCAAAGGATCATATGACCTGAAGGTCTCCTGATTGGAATGATGCCTTTATTCAGTAGGGTTATCTCAGCTTCTTCTAAGCTATCCGCTATTTAATAAACATAGAATCAAGAAATTACTTAATATTGAGAATAAGAATTCATAGAAATTTCATTCTTTGAAAAACTTTAGACTGAGAGTACTGTTAAGAATATTGAAGTTTGAAATATAAATTTAATATTTTAAAAAACTAAATCTACAAGTGTTTTTCTTATTAGGGGGCTCGAATGGTCCGTGAGCTCTTTGAGATGGCCAGAACGAAAAAGCCTGCCTCATCTTTTCGATGAGATTGACGCTATCGGAGGTATGGATGGTTAGAGAACTGCTTTGGAGTTCACCCGTTAGATAGTGCTCTGTGTTGAGTTCTCCTTAGATTTTGTAATCTTACATGAAATTTTAATTCCAAATGTTTTCTGCAACATTAAGGAAAAAAGTAAATTTATTTCATTTCTATTTCTGTCTTTAATTTTATATAATCAATATAATCAATTCATTGATCTTTGAACAAGTCTAAAATTGGGATGTGGCTTCACTTAGTGTGGTAAGAAAGCTTTGGGGCTGGTCAGCATGCTGAACTGGGGGTGACTCAGCAGTAGAGCACATGTGTAGACTACACACATATCAGGCTCTGGGTTCAATTCCTGGCATTGCATTGAAGAAGAAAAGGATTGGGCATGTTTTAATTAGTGGTGATTTACCATAAAGTCTACATGTTACTGACTTCATAAGTCTTACAAATTTGGTTTCACCTGTGGAGCCTAGTTAGTTCTTTTTGTTTATTGCTTTATTTTTAGGGCATACCTGGCCGTGCTCAGGGCTTTCTTCTGGTGGGCTGGGGGAAACTACATGAGGTGCTGGGAATTGCATCCAGGTCAGCCAGGTTTAAGGTATAAGCACTTACTGCTGTCCTCTCTCTGACCCCTAATCATGTTGTGTTCACGATGTGCTTCTGTTTGCTTATATTAAAAGGCAGGGATTTTTTTTTCCTTTTATGTTTTATTTGAGCAGTTAAAATTAATGAGAGACTTTAAGAACTATTCTGTGAACCTTGGCTATGTAAGTGCTTGTAGTAGTAATAGTCCTTCAGAGTTCACATTTCATTGACTTGTTTCTTGGTGAAAGCAATGTTATTTCTCATGTACTATGTAATAGTTGAAGGTTAATTGGTAGGATAACTAAAGAGTAATTTTGCCAGTATCCTTCAGACAGTTTTTAGAAAAACCCTTCAGAGGGGCCAGAGAGAGTGTAGAAGGTAAAACACTTGCCTATGACTGGCCCCATTAGAGTGCCCACACTGCATATGGTTCCCTGCATACTGTTGGGTGTGGATCCTGAGCCAAAAACTAAGACCGTAATAGTTCTTAAAGTTCAAGAAATAACATGTGTCGAGACAGTTGTCACTTAATGAATTTCATGTCAAAAGTAACCTAAAAATACAGTGAATCCTATGACATTGTTTGGGATGGTATTTAGGCTACGTAAGAGTTTTGATTTTTTTTTTTTTTTTGCCTTTTTGGGTCACACCCGGCAATGCTCAGGGGCTACTCCTGGCTCTGCACTCAGGAATTACTCCTGGCGGTGCTCGGGGGGGACCATATGGGATGCCGGTGATCGAACCCAGGCCGGCAGAGGCCGGCCGCGTGCAAGGCAGACGCCCTACCCGCTGGGCTATCGCTCCGGCCCCGAAGTTTTGATTTTTAGACTGGCCATTGGGACATAGTGTTAGTATCTGCACAGGCCACAGTCTGACCATGATATATAGATACAATATGACTCTGAAGTTTTTAATACTTTACTTTTATTATTTTGGTTTTTGGGCCACCCTTGGCAGTGCTCAGGGCTTACTGCTGACTCTGCTCTTATGAATCACTCCTGATGGTGTGGGGAGAATCATTTGTGGTACTGTGGATTGAAACCAGGTTGGATGCATTGACGGCAAGCCGCTTAACCCCTTACTATCTCTCCGGACCTGGTTATTTTTACAGTTTTGGTGTAAGCCTTTGGCTCTCAGGATGTTCTGAAGCTATGGTTTTCATAGTGGATTTTGTGTGCATGAGAAAAATCTTGAATTTTTCTATCTCATTTTTGTTTCATATTTGTGGTTTATAATGTGTCTAATACATGAACATAAGTAGAAATTAAAATACATGTTTTGAGGCTGTTTCTGAGAGACTGACATGACAGTAGAGAACTTTAAATCCAGTTATCCTCAGCCCCCTGTGGGTCAGCATCCACTGGTGCAGGAAGGTGAAAACCACCAGTCTGCTACGCCATTTCAACTGCTGGGCTATGGACCCATATACAGGCCAAGGCTGGTCCACAGGCGTTAAAAGGTGTAAAAACACTGGTCTAATTTACACAAACCAGTGTGACAGTAAGCTGTTATAGTTCTACTCTGTGATAGACATGTTTAAAAGACAGTTTGGAGTCGTTTTTAAGTGTGACGGTTTTTTACATATGATCAAACACCATTATAATGCTAAAGAGTGCATGTGTCTCTTGTCTAGTTTAGGTGCATATTACGTTAAGCAATGGAAATTTATTTTTTGATTGGTTTAAAAAAAATAACTCTTGGGGCTGGAGTGATAGCAGAGCAGGTAGGGTGTTTGCCTTGCACATGGCCGACCTGGGTTCGATCCCGGCATCCTATATGGTCCCCTGAAGCACCGCCAGGAGTAATTCCTGAGTGCAGAGCCAGGAGTAACTCCTGAGCATTGCCGGGTGTGACCCCCAAAAAAAAAACTCTTTAAGTGAAAAAAAAAATTTTTTTTTATTAAGATCTATGACAAGTCCTTTTGAAAGCGAAGATGTACTTTCTAATTAGTTTAGACTTAAAGGGCTAAAAGTCTATTCTTTTTAGGATTTGACCAGAAAGGTGGGCATGATCACATAAAACGTTTACAGTATTTTCAAGCTCCACATAACGTTACTGAAAGTGGAGACGAAGAGTCATCTCTCTCTGTTTCGCAGGCGCTCGTTTTGATGATGGTGCTGGAGGTGACAATGAAGTGCAAAGAACTATGTTGGAATTGATTAATCAGCTGGATGGGTTTGATCCTCGAGGCAACATTAAGGTGCTGATGGCCACTAACAGACCTGACACTCTAGATCCAGCACTGATGAGGCCAGGGAGACTGGATAGAAAGATTGAATTTAGCTTACCCGATCTAGAGGTGAGAAAAACCACTTGTTTAAAAAAAGGGATTTTTGGACTTCTTCTCTTGTGTTGTTTTTCCATTTCAATATTTGTCATTTCTCTTGTTTTTAGGGTCGGACTCACATTTTTAAGATTCATGCTCGTTCAATGAGTGTTGGAAAGAGATATCAGATTTGAATTGTTGGCCCGGCTCTGTCCAAATAGCACTGGTAGGTTGGAAGGCCTTGCTGATACTTGCTATTCTTTCTGCTTGGGCAGCTTTTAATTAAACCTGTTATTTTATTTTTGCTTTGACAGGTGCTGAAATAAGAAGTGTCTGCACAGAAGCTGGTATGTTTGCCATCAGAGCTCGGAGAAAAATTGCCACTGAGAAGGATTTCTTGGAAGCTGTCAATAAGGTCATTAAGTCGTATGCAAAATTCAGTGCTACTCCCGCTATATGACATACAACTGAGCCCCCAGAGTTTCGTGGAAATACTCTTTTGATTAGGATCCTAACCTTATATAGACTCTTAACAACTACTTCACATGCACAAAATAAAGGACCTCAAATTCATATTGCTTTTTCATGTTTTTTTTTTGTCTGTAGTATAATAAAAGGTTTTGTTATTAAGCAGAAAAGTTTGTTGACTTTTTTTTTCAGTCATTAGCATTTAAGAATTATACATCATAAAGTGCTTGTGTTGACATTTGTTGCTCTACAACAAACCCGGGTTTTTAAGTCTTAAGAGTGTCAGCTTTGTCATCTTGATTCCTAACCAGGCTCTTCTGCCTTTTATTAAAATAGCCTGCGGCAGCACATGAGCATGTTTTAATCTCTTTTTCCTCAAAGATATTGAATAATAAAGCTTAGCCAAACCTTTTTTTTTTTTTAAGTGGAAGAAATGTTTTTTAATATTTTGGGGAGGCCTCTAGACCCTTCCTTGCAGTTCTCAGCTACCCAGGCTGGTACTTCAGTGTGAGAGGCTGGGGATGTGGTGCTAGAAATTATTCAGACCACCCCTGTGGTACTCGGGGGTTTCCAGAGCTGCACCAAGTGAGGCTCAGGGAACCAGGTGGTAGGAATGGAATTGGGGTTGGCCACTTGCAGGACGTGCCTTAATCATTACTGTACTATCTCTGACCCAAACTGGAAGAATTTTTTTGTGAAATGTTTCTGCTTTGCAACTTGATCTGATTTCAGATTAATCGAGGACTGCTGATTTCAATGGCCAGTGAAATAGTAACACATGAAAGAAATATGTACACATAATCAATTAAAAAAATTCAGCTGGTTGATGGTGGGGTATATCTAAAATTAAAATTATTCCTGTGAAACCCCAAGTCCATTTCCCTCGCTACCACATGGCTTCCTTTCTCCTCTACACCCCATAAATGCTAAAACTCAAGCACAGTAAAGAATTTTTTATTGCAGTTCAGTGTACCTAAATACAGAAGGATGAAAGCAGGATACTTAGTTCACAAAAGAACAAGGTGGCAACACAGACTTGCAATGGAACATTAAATACATTAAAAGAATGTTTTCAAGCAGAAAAGCCCTTCATTAATTTCAACTAACATCCTTTTTGGTTTCTCATGTTCATTAAATGGATCAGTAACAGCTTTTTCATACCTTAATCTTTAAATTTTTTTTTTATTTTTATTTATTTATTTATTTATTTATTTATTTATTTATTTATTTTTTTGCTTTTTTGGGTCACACCCGGCGATGCTCAGGGGGTTCCTCCTGGCTCTGCACTCAGGAATCACTCCTGGCGGTGCTCGGGCGACCATATGGGATGCCGGGATTGAACCCGGCCGGCACAAGCCGGCACGTGCAAGGCAAACGCCCTACCCACTGGCCTATCGCTCCGGCCCCTCTTTAAATTTTTTTTTAATAAAAAAAATCTTATTAATATGTGGAAGATGAAGAAACAGTAAGGGAACAAGAAAAGTCACCAGAACTAGAGATTTTTGTCTCTAGAACAGAACTTACCTTGGAAGAGGTGGTGGCTGCGAGGTGCTGTGGGCTACTGGGGAAGGGCAGCCGGCCCACCTGCTGGGTGTGGCATTGGAATGATGTACAACAGTATTGTCAATCCCTGTACCTCAGTGTTAATGCATATATCGTATTAATTGAGGCGCCATACTTTACAATACTATTGAAATTGTTTTCACCAGTCATTTTTTATGAGTGGATCATTTCCAGGTTATTTCCCTTCTTTTGACCCAGTGGTGGTCAGGTGCTACTTAGCCTAGGGCTTAAGGGATCATGTGGTGCCAAGGATTGAATAGGCTTCCTGCATACCTGATGTTTAAACTATGCCTTCAGCCCATTGAACTTTTAACTCAATGTATGCTCACAATAAACATACTGAAATGACTAAAGAAGGAACTTCTTGTAAATTTTGATAAATATAATTTATAGCAATCTTTGAGCTCTTACCTATTTTCATGTAACCATGTACATTACATGAATCAATTAAGACAACTCAGACATGTTGAGCTAAGGACTAACATAACCTGAATTTTACTGATAGTTAAATGTAGAACGAATTAATTTCCAGATGTTTGTCTAGCCCTGTGTATGCATTTGGTATGTTCATGCTCTGCTTTTGAAAAATAAAACCCCAAAACAAATCAAAAGCGACCCACTTAAAATTGTATGCATATGTATTTGATAAATCATAGTACAAAGTGCTTATGAGTTTAGAAAAATAATACTGCTGGGGCTGGAGCAATAGTACAGCAGGTAGGGTGCTTTCTTTGCAGGTGGTGAACCTGGGTTCGATCCTGGCACCACATACGGTTTCCAGGGCCCACCAGAATATCCCTGAGTGTAGAGCCAAGAATAAACCCTGAACACTGGCAGGTGTGGTCCAAAACCCCCTGAAAAGGAAAAATAATAATACTACAAAGTTCTTGAATGTTAAATATATGATGTTTACAAACATTTACTTTCTAGGGCCAAAGAGATAGTACAGTGTGTAAGGTACTTGTCTTGCACGTGGCCAACACTAGTTTATACCTGGCACTGCATGGTTGCCTGAGCATCGCCACTGAGCATCCCTGATCACAGAGCAAGGAATAAGCCACACCCAGTATGCTTCAAAGAACAAAGGGGAATGGATTAATTTCCACACAAAGCTCAGGCTCATCTGTAACACAGAGTGAAATATTTAGTAATGAGAAACCTGGTGAACCTTTCTCAAGGCAAGATTCATTTTTGAGATCCAATAAGTGGGTGATCTGGTGTAATTTCATTGTTGGGATTTGATTTTTTTTTTTTTTTTTCTTTTAAATTTTTATTAAATATTTCATTATACCACCGTGAGAGATTTTTTTTTTTTAATTTTTTGGGTCACACCCGGCAATGCTCAGGGGCTACTCCTGGCTCTGCACTCAGGAATTACTCCTGGCAGTGCTCGGGGGACCATATGGGATGCCGGGGATTGAACCTGGGTCGGCTGCGTGCAAGGTAAATGCCCTACCCGCTGGACTATCACTCCGGCCCCTCATTGTTGGGATTTGAGCAGCTTCCAAACCTTGTGTTTTGGTTTGGCTATATCCTTGCAGAATTAGAAAAATTCATTTTATTTATACTCAAACCAACTTCTATCAGTACTTAAAACATATAGTTGAGGATTTAAAACACACTGTATTCTAAAGGTATTGCTGAAAGTTGTACTAAAAAGACAAGAGGGAGCTTTTCGTTTTGCTTTTAGAATTTGAATTGACTTACTGACTTTAAAGAGAGCATAATGGATAGTCTTTATGATATACCCTTCCATGTCTGTTCTCCATACAAGGGCACCCCCAAATACCCCTAAACAAAAATACCCACCAACTCCAGGACAGATTTTTGTAGTTTGCTGGCTCTCTATATATGAGGACAGACTCATTTTCTCCAAACATAACTTTTCTCTTTTTTGGGGGTGGGGGGATGCTCAGGGGTTACTCCAGGCTCTGCACTCAGGAATTATTGCTTGTGGTGCTCAGGGAACATATGGGATGCCAGGGATTGAACCCAGGTTGGCCACGTGCAAGGCAAAAACCCTACCTGCTGTGCTATTGCTTTGGCCCTACCAAACATAACTTTGGAGGCAGGTACCTTTCTCTTAGAAAAGTCAGGTCACAATGACAAAATGAACTACTGGGGCTTTCAGAGGCTCAAACTGTTTTTCTGAGTCCCACTGCAGATCAGACTGGCCAGTGGGATCCCTCTATCAGGTGTCATATGACTGACGACAGAGTTAATACCTGCTATATGAATTAGGAGACTTTAGGGCTGTGGTCCACTGCTCCCCTGCAGCCCCAAACATACTCCACCATCCTGAAGCAGACATAATCACTTTCATAGATTTGAAAAAGACAAAGGACCTCTATATAGAATCCTTCTGAGAATAGAATTTTTACTTATTGTGCTAAAATAAGATCCCTCTATCAATGTAATTTATGTCCATAGTAATATGAAAATCAGAAACTGAAAATAGAACCATGATTAAAAAACATACAGAAGCATACATATACTAACAGCTTTTTGGGAACCTTAAGAAGCTAGAGCAAAAACTGGACTAAGTAAAAATGGTCAGAAAAATCTTCCTTTTCTTTCTGAAGAAAACTTCTGAAGAACTACATGAAATCTAAGTAAAACCTTATTTACATAACTATATTTAAAATGCACTCAATTCTCTGAGGCATGCTGAAACAAAAAAATACATTTCCTGTCAATAAGATTTTAGGTGTCTTTTATGTACAAGGTAGAATTTTACTCAAAACTAGTTAAAAATTAAAGGACAGAAAAATATAAATTTAGAAGATTAGATAACTCCTATTTTTGTCCAATAATCTCTCAGGAACTAGATTTCAGGACCTTCTGTGTAAAGCATTTGTTGAAGGCTGGTGCTAGAGAAAAGTATTTTATTCCTGCCATTTGAAATCCTGAAGTTATACTGGCTGAAATGATGTGGCCCTTTTACTAAAGTTCCTAAGTTGAGGTTCTATGCTAAGTGCTCTTTCAGAAGGCAGTCTGTGTCAGAACGCAGATGTACCGATCTTGCCTGTGATAACTGCAAAGGAAATAAAGATACAAATCTACTTTTATTCTAAAGTGTAGGTTAGAAAGGAGTGGTCTACTCTGAGCTAAAAGTAATAAAGCCACAGAGAAACCTGACAGGAGTTAAAGAAACCAAACACCATGCTTTGTTTCCAAGCAGACCTCACAGTTCTTTTTTTTTTTTTTCTTTTTTTGGGTCACACCCGGCAATGCTCAGGGTTTCTCCTGGCTCTGCACTCAGGAATTACTCCTGGCAGTGCTCGGGGGACCATATGGGATGCCGGGGATCGAACCCAGGCCGGCACAGGCCGCCACGTGAAAGGCAAACACCCTACCCGCTGGGCTATTGCTCTGGCCCCTGACCTCAAAGTTCTTGATAGGATCTGGTCCCTTTTCTCCTTTGTTATCTTTGCAAAAAAAATAATAAACCAAGGATTCTATGAAGAAACATCAAAACGACAAATTGACAATTAGAAATGCATCTTAGCAGAAGAGGCTATAGGGAGGTTAGCTTTGATTTACAGTGAGCCAGAAGCTAGAACTACAAGTGAAAGAATTTTTGACAAGCAACTGGTTAAAAGTTTTCCCTTCCTTTTGAACATTCCATGTTTCAACTATCTAGAGTGACTGAAACAAGCAATTTACTCACTCCCTAAACTTAAACTGGATTTGATAAAGAATGACCTGATAATGGTTATGGATCATATTATGCCTACAAGATAGCTTTGAGGCATCACATTATGCCTACAAGATAGCTTTCTTTCTTTTTTTTTTTTTTTTTTGCTTTTTGGGTCACACCCGGCTATGCTCAGGGGTTACTCCTGGCTCTACACTCAGAATCACTCCTGGCGGTGCTTGGGGGTACCATATGGGATGCCGGGGATCGAATGCAGGCCGGCACAGGCCAGCCGCGTGCAAGGCAAACGCCCTACCCGCTGGGCTATTGCTCCGGCCCCCAAGGTAGCTTTCTTAAAAACATCTTAAGAAGAAGCCTCTCTAGACTGGAGAGATAGTACAGTAAGTTGCTTGCCTTGCACACAGCTGACCTTGGTTCAAGCCCTGGCACCACATATGGTCTAAATCTGGCCACGACTGATCAAAATGCAGAGCCAGAAGTAAGCCCAGAGCACAGCAGTTGGGTCCAAAGCCAGGAAATAAAATTGAAAGGTAACTTTATGGAGCTGGACAGATATTGCAGAAGGTACTTGCCTTGCATATAGTAGTAGCAGCAAACCTGGTGCAGACACCCAGCACCATATAAGGTCAGTCCTCTGAGTACACTAGGTGTAGCTCCTGAATCCAGAGTCAAGAATAAGCCCTGAACACCACCAGGTGTGTTCCACAGCTGGGACAATTTAAGCTCCAAAGACCATATAAGACCAAAAATCTGTAGTTTATAGCAAAAAGGGAAATGTAAAAGAATCCAGTCTGTTTAATTAATTCCTTATTTTGCCGTTAATCATGAAAACATTCAGCGTGTCTTTACAGTAAAAATTATATTTAAAGACAGATCATTCAAGTGAAGCAAAGAAAGCTACAGTATACATACAAACACCAACTAATAACTGAAGAAAAAAATGAGCTAAAATAATTGCAAATCTAAAAATAATTACTGGTTAAAACTCTGAGGTGGGGGCTGGGGCGACAGTACCCCTGACACCATATATAATCCCACCAGCAGTGATCCCTGAGCACAGAGCCAGGAGTAAACCCTGAGCACCACTGAATGTAACCCCACACCAACAACCTAAAAACAAAGCAAAACACTGGACTGAATGGGTAATGGGCAACTGGAAAGTCACTCAATGCCAAAAGAACCCCACACAGATGACTCAATAATCATAAAGGAGAAAATGTAGTTGGGGATAGGGGTGGTCAGGCTGTCACGACAGTTCAGCAGTTTTCTGTAGCATCATTAACGAGATGTCAACTATATACTATGTGTTAAATATATGTTCAATCCCAGACATCCCATAAGGTTCCTTGAGCCTCACCAGAACGATCGTTTAGTGCAGAGCAAAGAGTAAGCCCTGACACTGCCAGGTGCTCAAACAAAAGAAAAATTCAGACAAACACAAACGAAAGCAAATAGAAGGGCCAGAGAGTATAGCAAGTATGGTGCTTGCTTTACATGCAGCCAACTTGAGTTCAATCCCTGTTATGCTGTGACTGCACAGCATACAGTCCCCCAGTACCACCAGAAGTGATGACTGAGTGCAGGGTCAGAGGGTGTGGTCCAAAACCCAAAGGAAAACAAAAGAGAAAGCAGAGGGCTAGAGAACTATCTTGAGGTCTGGAGTGCATGTCTGGAAAGCTCAGGGCCTAGTTTGGTCCTGGAGAACAACATGTTCTCTTAAGCCTCACTGGGTATAACCTGGCAGGCTCTACTACAACAGGGGAGTCATTTACACCACCCCTCAAATCAAAACAAAGAAAGCAGACACCATCTCACACACACACACACACACACACACACACACACACTCACAAAGATAATGTTATTCCTCCAAAAGGGAGTGAGTTAGATTACAACTGACTTAAGGGACATGAAGCAGACAGTATGGTCAAGGAATAGATAGCAGCTTCCGCAAAAAATTTGGGAGGGCCAGAGAGAAGGAGCAGTGGGCGAGGTGCTTGCTTTGTGTGTAGCTGACCCTGTTTACTTCCCCACTGCCTATGATCTCCTAAGCACTGCCAGGAGTGATCTCTGAAGCTAGAGACACATGTTACGCCCTCAGTAGAGCTGGGTATGGCCCCCAAACAAATAAATTTAGGGCAATTGGGGAAATTTGAATACAGTCTGAGGTCAAACTGTTCTACACTGAGAAAGTGGAGATTGTTAATGCAAAACATGAAGTTACAAAAGCAGTAGACAATCAGGAATGTAAAAGATCTGGCAGGACATGTTGGTGACAACCCTTGCAATGCAGCAATCTATTTTTTTTTTTTACAATTAAAAAGTTCATGTTTGGGTTTTGGTCATACAGTGTTCCAGCACCCGTCCCGCTACCAGTACCCATCTCCCACCACCAACGTCCCTGGTTCCCTCTCCCCTCCCCAGCCCTCCTCCATGGCAGGTTCTTTATTTCTTTCCCTTTCTCTCTCTTTCTCTTTTCCTTCCCCTCCAGACTATGGATTACAGAACATACATTAAAGGGTTGTCATGTGTATCTTTTTGCCTCTATTTAATGCTCAGTTCTAGGTTGGTATTAGTACCCTTGACAATTGTTAGCACACTGTTCCATTTTCTGTCTTACCTAACCTCTGACTCCCACACGATAATTTCCACCTTTGACAAGACCTCCTGATACATGTTTCACTTAACCTTGGATATTGGTATCATAATATGTACATATATATTTATGTCATGCAAATAAATGCAGTCATTCTGTATCTGTCTCTCTCCTTCTGGCTAATTTCACTCAACATAATCTTCCCCATGTCCATCCATTTATAGGCAAATTTTATAACTTCATTTTTCCTAACAACTGCATAGTATTCCATTGTGTTGATGTACCAAAGCTTCTTTATCCAGTCATTGATTCTCGGGCACTCTGGTTGTTTCCAGATTCTGGCTATTGTGAATAAGCAGCATCTATTTTTGATGTTTTTTTTTTTTTTTTTTTTTTTTGCTTTTTGGGTCACACCCTGCGATGCTCAGGGGTTACTCCTGGCTATGCACTCAGGAATTACTCCTGGCGGTGCTCGGGGGACCATATGGGATGCCGGGATCGAACCCAGGCCGGCACAGGCCAGCCGCGTGCAAGGCAAACGCCCTACCCGCTGGGCTATCGCCCCAGCCCCTTTTTTTTGATGTTTTGACTGGTCTTGTTTCTTCTTAATTATCTGCAATACACTTATATTGCTTCTGTGATAGTAAAAGATTTTCAAAAGGATGTTCAGGAAACTGTTTGCTCCCTGTCAGATAACTGATGGCAAAACTCTGTAGATCATGAAACTCCAAACAGCAAGAATGACACTCCTTACCTGATCTGAAGGTCAAGTACTTCAAGAACATAACTTTTTTGGGGGCAGTGGGGTCCCACCCAGCGATGCTCAGAGTTACTCCTGGTGGTGCTCAGGGGAGCCATATGGGATGCCGAGGGTTGAACCTGGGTCAGCCTCGTGCAAGGCAAACGCCCTACCCACTGTGCTATCGTTCTGGCCCGGAAATAAAGTTTTAAGTCCTCAATGAAAGAGACAATAAGGAAAAGGGACAGAAATGTCACCGCACAATCAGTGTAGGCAAGAGGCCAACTTATCTCTGAAATACTCACGCTGAGAAAAACAAACAACCACAAGTAAGATACATCCTGCTATGCGTCATTCACCCTCCAAATCAAGCCTCAACTACTACTAGTGTTCACACTGAAGGAGGAAAAAAATTCTAATATTTAAAATCTGTAAGCGAGTATGTCCGCTCGGCCCGGCCCGGCCCCACCCCCCCCCCCCAGGCTTCTTTCTAGGCCTCGGGCGTGGCGTTGGGCTCCGAGTCCTCCTGCGGGACCAGGGCCGAGGCCTCCCGTTTCCTCCAGCGCCTCCCGCGCTTGGCTGCCCAGAACCGCCGTGGATGCTGTGGAACAGCAGCTCCAGCATGGCCGGATTTTCAAAAAAACCGATTTCGAGTGAGGTCATTCACGACTTGCGCTGTTAACAAAGAGAAGAAATTTAGCTCACTCTTGAGACACCCTCAAAACCTCCAAAAGAACAGGGGGAAAGAAAAAATAAGCAAAGAAGTCTCACTCCAATTCCAGTTCATATAATAATAGACATCCCCAGGCACAGAAAGCAATTTTTACTATTTTTTTTTGAACTTTAACAGTCTTCTCATATATAAACAAAAGCAAATATAAATACATACTTCTTCCCCCCTCTCCTTTCCTTTTTATTTATTTACTTTTGATGCTGGGGATCAAACCCAGGGTCTCATACATACATGCAAGGTGAGCCTACTGCTTTGAAACATCCTTGCCCTCCCACTTTTGTCACATTTATGCATTCTATATATATATATATATATATATATATATATTTTTTTTTTTTTTTTTTTTTTTTTTTTTGCTTTTTGGGTCACACCCGGCGACGCTCAGGGTTTACTCCTGGCTCTGCACTCAGGAATTACTACTGGAGGTGCTCAGGGGACCATATGCGATGCCGAGGATCAAACCCTGGAGGCCGCACGCAAGGCAAACACCCTACCCGCTGGGCTATCGCTCCAGCCCCAGTATTCTAGATTTTTTTATGTTGTAAATTCACATTCCATGCCCTCACCCACCCTCCCGCCCCATTTCTTTCCTTACCACTAGGTATTTAATTATGTGGCTATACCCTTCTTTATCTACCACTTTGCTATGTACTTGAGGTTTTATTAGCCTTTGGTTTCTATAGAAAATATAAGGATGATAAACCAAGCATCATTTGGAATGTGTGCAGTCTTTTGCTGTACCTGGTGGATTAAAAGCTAAACTGATTTGTAATTTGAAAGATCAAGCGAGTGACCCTCCCTAGGGCCACTCCAGTTTCATTTCCTGCCAGCTCTTCCCAGTGTCTGTTCTCACACCAACAGAACATACTGTCAAACATTTTGGCTGTCATTCCGTAAGTCACAAATGATGTCCTCTTTTTGTGGGCTGGGAGGCTTAGCCCACACCCTGAGATGCTCAGGCCTAATCTTGGCTCTGAGCTCAAGAGTGATGCTTGGTGGGAGATCATAGGCAGGACTAGGGATTTGAACCTCGGTTGTGGCTCACGCAGCCACATGCAAGGCATGTGCTTCCTTACCTCCTGTACCATCTCTCCTGCCCGTAATGTCTGCATCTTTAAGCACTTTTTATTTGTTTTGGTTTTTTTGGGAGGTCACACCCAGCGATGCTCAGGGGTTACTCTTGGCTCTTCACGCAGGAATTACTCTTGATAGCTTTAAGCACTTTTTATACATTGGTGTTGTAGTTGTTTTGGTTTTGAGGGATAACCCCTGACAGTGCTGACAGCTTATTTCTGTCTCTGTGCTCAAGAATCACTCCTGGCAAGGCTCACCCATATGTGGTGCTGGGGTTAGAACTAAGGTCATGGGAGACAGGTAAGTGCCTTAACTCTTGTACTAACTCTGGTCCTTTAAACACTTTTAATTAACATTTTATTAAAATAGTAGGTATTAGACAGAAAATCAGATGGGCTGGACATTTAATGCGATTTGGAGACAACCGCTGGACTAGAGCCGTTACCGACTGGATCCCACGGGATGTCAAAAGATCACGTGGCCACCCACCTACAAGATGGTCAGACTTCCTTGTTAAGACCCTGAAGGAACGGTTTGAGGCTCTTCATATTCCTGAATCAACCAGATGCCATTGGGCTACATTGGCACGTGATAGGGTCCAATGGAAATGTTACTGGCGCCCGCTCGAGCAAATCGATGAATAACGGGATTCAAGTGATCAAGTGATTAGATAGAAAAAAATATAAATGACTTTAGATAACTGTTCATAAGTCACTTAACAGTGACTGAAAACACAAAAGTAGGGAGTGACAGTACAGTGGGTAGGTACTTGAACTCAGCCTATATGGATGATACCTGGCAACCGCATATGGTTGCACAAGCACAGCCAGGAATGATCCCTCAGGAGCAAGAAACTACCAGGTGTGGCCCAAACAATAAAAAAATGGGGTGTGTGTGGAGAGATAGTACAACAGGTAGAGTGCTAGCCTTGTATGTGACTGACCTGGGTTCAATTCCCAGCATCCCATATATTCTCATGAGCACTGCCAAAACTACTTTCTGACTTCAGACCCAGGGGTAATCCCTGATAATTGCTTTGTATGCCCCCCCCAAAAGAAAAGCAAAACTAAAACAAACAAAAAACCACATAAGTTTGAGGGCTGGAGAGAGGGTACAGAGAGTAAGGCACTTGCCTTGCACACGGTTGACCTGGGTTAAATCCCCAGCACCCCATATGGTTCCTGATAACCACCAGGAGTGATCCTTGAGTGCAGCGCCAGGAGTAAGCCCTGAGCCCCTTCCAGGTGTGGCCCCAAAACCCAAACCAAAACCCCCTACAAGCATGTAATAATTATTTTATTACATCATTTCCTGCAACTCCATTTCCTGAGTCTGCCACAAGTTATCCAGTGATACCAACACTTATACGTGGCACATTTTTTAATTTTTAATTTTTTTTTTTTTGCTTTTTTGGTCACACTGGGCAATGCTCAGGGGTTTCTCCTAGTTCTGCACTCAGGAATTAACTCCTGGCGGTGCTCGGGGACCATATGGGATGCCGGGGATGGAACCCGGGCCAGCACAGGCCGGCCGTGTGTAAGGCAAACGCCCTACCCGCTGGGCTATCATTACTCTGGCCCCACATGGCACATTTTAAAGCTAGCTCTATGGTGATTTTCAGAAAAAATTAAATATTTTCAAATGCAATTGTTAGAAGGAAGAAAAAAGAATCAAGATATTTAAATTTCTCTTGTTTTGGGAAATGTACTCACCACTGCATCCTGCTAAATACACATAAATGCCAACGTCTCCATATTCTTTTACAATCTGCAATAATATTAAAATGAAGTTTAGATTTCTTTTAAATTATGTGCTAGATACAAGTTTTTTCATAGTAAAACATACTCCCTTGAGACATTTTAGCTTATTCACTTAAGTTAGTCTGTTTTAATGATTATATATTATCATCTATTTAAGGTAGTTTATTTAAAAATATATAGATATATAAATATTATATACTATATATACTACACTTGAGGGGCATTTCCAGAAATACTCTGGGTTCACTTATGGCATTGCTCAGGGGACCACTTAGTGCCACCTCCCTGAACCATCTCCATAGCCCCTCTTTTGATTTTTTTTTTTTTTTTTGCTTTTTGGGTCACACCCCTGCGATGCACAGGGGTTACTCCTGGCTCTGCACTCAGGAATTACCTCCGCCGGTGCTCTGGGGACCACATGGGACGCCGGGATCAAACCCGGGCCGCCATGGGCCAGCTGCGTGTAAGACAAACACCCTACCCGCTGGGCCATCGCCCCGCCCCCCCTCTTTGATTTTTATATGGATAGAGATAATTAGGGATTAAAAGAATTCTTTACAAACCACCTCTGGCAACATGTAAGCTCTTTCACCCGGCCCTGATACAAAAACTCACAAATAAATCTCAAGAGAGATTAACAAGATGCAGAGATTCTTGTTCATGAAGAATAAACTAGTTCCTGAGGCCCCATTCACTCTCAATGGAACAAACATCTCTGAATGCAGCAGTTATGTGTACCTAGGTCGAGAAGTCAACATGATGAACGACCTAAAACGTGAGCTGCCATGCACAAAAGTCAGATCAAAATGGATTCTAGATCTCGATATCAGACATGAATCTATAAGGTACATCGAAGAAAACATAGGAGAAACGCTCTACGACATTGAAACGAAAAAGTATCTTTAAAAAACGACACACCACTGACCAAGCAAATGGAAGCAATGATAAACAAATGGGATTATATAAAATTGAAAAGTTTCTGCACCTCAAAAGAAACGGTGACCAAGGTACAAAGACAATCCACAGAGTGGGAAAGGATATTCACCCAATACCCATCTGACAAGGGGTTAATATCCAGGATATATCAGGCACTGGTAGCACTCCACAAGAAGAAAACAGCCAACCCCATCAAAAAATGGGGAGAAGAAATGAACAGAAGCTTCCAAAAAGAAGAAATTGAATGGCCAAAAAGCATATGAAAAAGTGCTCTTCATCTTTAATCATCAGGGAGATGCAAATCAAAACAACAATGAGATACCATCTCACCCCACAGAGACTGGCACACATCCAAAACAGCAAGAACAACCGGTGCTGGCGTGGATGTGGGGAAAAAGGGACTCTCATCCACTGCTGGTGGGAGTGCCGACTGGTCCAGCCCTTTGGAAAACAATATGGGCATTCCTCCGAAAGCTAGATATTGAGCTCCCATTTGATCCAGCAATAGCACTCCTGGGAATATACCCTAGAGACCGAAAAACACATAGCAGAAACACTATCTGTACCTCTTTATTCATCTCTGCGCTATTCACTATAGCTAGAATCTGGAAACAACCTAAATGCCCGAGAACAGAGGACTGGCTAAAGAAACTGTGGTTCATCTACACTATGGAATACTATGCGGCTGTCAGAAAAGATGAAATTATGAAATTTACCTGCAAATAGATGGACACGGAGTCTATCATGCTGAGTGAAATTAGTCAGAAGGAAAAGGACAGATATAGAATGACTGCATTTATTAATAGGATATAAATAGATACCAGTGTTTTACTAAATATGGGAAATGGTAATGGCAGATTAAAACTCACCACTGAATATACACAAAGAGACTTAAGTGATAAACTCTAAATATCTGCAGGGCTAGCCACAATGTGTAAAATAAGAGGGAGAGAGATGCAGAGACAGAGAGAGAGAGAGAGAAAGAGAGGAAACTGGGGTACCTGCTATTAAGGCGGCCTGGGGCGGGAGGGGGAGGGGAACATTGGTGGTGGAAATGGGGCACTGGTGGAGGGATAGGTGCTGGAATACTGTATTACCAAGAACCAATTATGAACACCTTTGTAATTGTATGTTTCACGGTGGTATAATAAAAAAAAAAAAAAAATAAAA
>JAJIBD010001693.1:0-27256 GCA_021461705.1 Cryptotis parvus
TTCATTTGGGTTTTGGTCATACAGTGTTCCAGCACCCATCCATCCACCAGTGCCAATTTTCCACCACCAGTGTACCCGATTCCCTCCCCATCCCTAGCTTGACTCTATGGCAGGTTCTTTATTTCTTTCTCTTCCACTCTATCTCTTTCTTTTCCTTCCCTTCCGCATTGTGGATTACAATACATAGATTAAAATGATGTCATGTGTATCTTTTTGCCTGTATTTAATGCTCAGATCTAGGTTGGTATTAGCACTTTCGACAATTTTTGGCACACTGTTCCATTCTCTGTTTTACCTAGACTCTGATTCCCACACGTTTGTGATAATTTCCACCTTTGACAAGAACTCCTGATGCATGCTTCACCTGACCTTGGATATTGGATCATAATATGTACATATATACACATATATTTATGTCATGCAAATAAATGCAATCACTCTATATCTGTCTCTCACCTTCTGGCTAATTTCACTCAACAGGATCCTCTCCATGCCCATCCATATATAGGCAAATTTTATGACTTCATTTTTCCTAACAGCTGCATAGTATTCCATTGTGTAGATGTACCAAAGCTTCTTTTATCCAGCCATTGATTCTCGGGCACTATGGTAGTTTGCAGATTCTGGCTATGGTGAATATGTTCTGCTATGAACATAAAAGTAGGGATGGTGTTTCTGCTGCGTATTTTGGCTTCCCAGAGTAGATTCCCAGGAGTGGTATGGCTGGGTCAAATGGGAGTTCAATTTCTAGTCTTTGGAGGAATGTCCATATTGTTTTCCAGAAAGGCTGTACCAGCCGACATTCCCACCAACAATGAATGAGTGTCCCCTTTTCCCCACATCCACGCCAGCACTTGTTGCTCTTTTGGATATGTGCCACTCTCTGTGGTGTAAAATGATATCTCATTGTTGTTTTGATTTGCATCTCTCTGATGATTAATGATGATGAGCATTTTTTCATATGTTTTTTTGACCATTCGAATTTCTTCCCTTGTTGAAGTTTCTGTTCATTTCTTCTTCCCATTTTTTTGATGGGGTTGTTTGTTTTCTGCTTGTAAAGTTTTAGCAGTGCCTGATATATCCTGGATATTAACCCCTAATCAGATGGGTATTGGGTGAATATTCTTTCCCATTCTGTGGACTGCCTTTGTATCTTAACACTGTTTCTTTTGAGATGGAGAAGGTTTTTAGTTTCATGTAGTCCCATATGTTTATCTTTTCTTCTAGTTGCTTTGTTAGTGATGCCCTTTGAAGATGCCTTTAGCTTCAATATCGTGGAGGGTATTTCCTATATTTTCTTCAATGTACTTTATGGATTCAAGTCTGATATTGAGATCTTTAATCCATTTTGATGTGATTTTTGTGCATGGTGTTAGACACAGGTCCAAATTCATTTTTTTACATGTCATTGCCCAGTTTTCCTAACACCACTTGTTGAAGAGGCTTTCTTAATCCATTTTGGACTCTTTGCACCTTTATTAAAGATTAAATGATCATGTGTTTGAGGTTGTGTGTTAGGATACTCAATTCTATTCCAAAAGTCCACAGGTCTGTTTTTATTCCAATAACACACTGTTTTAATTACTACTGCCTTGTAGTACAGTTTGAAGTTGGGAAAGGTGATTCTTCCCATCTTCTTTTTCCCGAGGATTGCTTTAGCTATCCTTGGGGGTTTATTGTTGCATACAAATTTCAGGAGTGTTTGGGCAATTTCTTTGAAGAATGTCCTGGGTATCCTTATAGGGACTGCATTGAATCTGTACAGAGCAATAGGGAGTATTACCATTTTGACAATGTTGATTCTCCCCATCCATGAGCAGGGAATGTGCTTCCATTTCCTCATGTCCTCTTTTATCTCCTGGAACAATATCTTACAGTTTTCTTTGTAAAGGTCCTTTGCACACTTGGTTAAGTTGATTCCTAGCTATTTGATTTTCTGTGGCACAATTGTGAATGGAATTGTTTCCTTAATATTCCTTTCTTCTCTTTCGTTATTTGTATATAGGAAAGCCACTGACTTTTGGGTGTTGATTTTGTATCCTGCCACTCTACTATATGTTTCTATTGTTTCTAGGAGGTGTCTGGTAGAGAGTTTAGGGTTCTCTAGGCATAATGTCATGTCATCTGCACATAATTGTAGCTTGACTTTTTCCCTGCCTATCTGGATGCCCTTAATGCCTTTTTTCTTCTCTGATTGCTATGGCAAGTACTTCTAGTACTATATTGAATAAAAGAGGTGAGAGTGGGCAACCTTGTCCCTGATCTCAGAGGGAAGGCTTTCAATTGTTCCCCATTGAGAATGATTTTTGCTGTGGGCTTTTGGTAGATGGCTGTAACTATCTTGAGGAAAATTCCTTCAATTCCAATTTTCTGGAGGGTTTTAATCATGAACGGGTGCTCGATCTTCTCAAATGCTTTCTCTGCGTCTATTGATAGGATCATATGGATTTTATTTTTCTCTTACTGATCACTGTCTGAATCACTGTATCACTTCCTGTTCATCATCGATTTGCTTGAGCAGGCACCAGTACCATCTCCACATGTCCTGTCTCATGCTAGTAGAGCCCAAGGGCATCTGCTTGCTCCAGAAACATAAAGAGCCTCAAACCATTACATCAGGTCATGAGAATGAGGCTCTATTTTCTTATTGATATGCTGTATTATGTTGATTGACTCACGAATGTTGATCCATCCTTGTGTTCCCGGGATGAATCCTACTTGGTCATGATGTATAATCTTCTTGATGAGTCTTTGGATTCTGTTTGCTAGTATTTTGTTGAAGATCTTAGCATCCGTGTTCATCAGGGAGATTGGTCTGTAGTTTTCTTTCTTTGTGTTGTCTCTCCCTGCTCTTGGGTATCAGGGTGATATGTGCCTCGTAGAAGCTGTTTGGGAGTGTTTCTGTTTCTTCTATTTCCTGGAAGAGCGTGAAAAGGACTGGCAGTAGGTCCTCCTTAAAGGTTTGATAGGGTTCACTAGTGAATCCGTCTGGACCTGGGCTTTTGTGTTTGGGCAGACTTTTAATTACTGTTTCTATTCCCTCAATGGTGATAGGCTTATTCAGGTATTGGAGGTCTTCTTGTTTCAGCTGTGGGAGGTTATAGGACTTCAGGCATTTATCCATTTCTTCTAGATTCTCCTGTTTCACGGCATACAGACTCTCAAAGTAAATCTCTTATGATCTTTTGGATTTCTGTGGTTTCTGTTGTGATGTCACTATTTTTATTTCTTATTCTGCTTATTTGGGTTCTCTCTTTCCCTGTCTTTACAAGTCTTGCCAATGGTTTGTCAATCTTTTTTTTTTTCACAGAACCAGCTCTTGGTTTCATTATTCATTTGGATTGTTTTTTTTATTTTCCAAGTCATTGATTTCCTCTCTAAGTTTTATTATTTCCTTTTTTTCCTGCCTGGCTTGGGCTCCTTTTGTTGGTCTTTTTCTAATGTCCTCAGCTGTGTCGTCAGGTTATTTATGTGGGCCCTTTCTTCTTTCCTGATGAATGCTTGCAGAGCTATAAACTTTCCTCTTAACACGGCTTTTGCCGTGTCCCACAAGTTCTTATAGTTGGTGTCTTCATTTTCATTTGTTTCCAGGAATCTTTTGGATTTTCTGTTTGATTTCTTCTATGACCCATTGGTTGTTCAGCAGTGAGCTTTTCAGTTTCCAGGTGTTTGGTTTGACTCCCTGTTTCTGTGTACGGTTAACTTCCATTTTCAGTGCATCATGGTCTGAAAAGATAGCTGACACAATTTCTATCTTTTTTATTTTATTGAGGTATGCTTTGTGGATCAGCATGTGGTCTATTTTTTGAGAATGTCCATGTGCACTGGAGAAAAATGTGTACTCGGATCTTTTGGCTGGAAAAGCCCTGTATATTTTCACTAGCTCTCTTTCTTCCATTTCTTCCTTCAGGGCCAATATTTCCAATGTTTCAGTCTTGTTGATCTGTCCATAGTTGATAGAGCAGTGTTGAAGTCTCCAACTATTATTGTGCTACTGTTAATGTTTTCTTTGGAATCTCTTAGCAGTTGTTTTAAGTATTTTGCTGGACCCTTGTTGGGTGCATATATGTTTAGTAGTGTAATTTCTTTCTGGCTGTGTGTCTGTCCATCAAATTTGAGTGAGAGTTTAGCCGGATACAGAATTCTTGCTGAGGCATTCATTTCATTGCGCTTTTTTTGCTATATCCCACCACTGCCTTTCACATAGCCCTTCTTTTAAGGTTGCTTTTGAGTCTATGAAGTTCCTGAACTATCATTTATCCATGAAGTTGTGTATCTTTCTTTCAAATCTGAATGATAGTCCAGCCAGGTAAATAATTCTTGGTGAGATCTTCATTTCATTGAGATTTTCCCAATATATCCCACCAACGCCTTTGGGCTTGGAGGGTCCCTTCTGATAGGTCTGCTGAAAGTTGAATGAATGCTCCTTTGTATAAAATTTTCTTCTTTGATTTTGTTGATTGAAAAAAATTGTGTCTCTATCTATGGCATCCATTTTTATGATTAGGATATGTCTTGGAGTCTTTCTATTTGTATTTCTTTTTTGCTGGTATCCTTCGGGCTTCTTGGATCTGGATGTCTGCAACCTTCAACTCTGGAACTTTTTGCAAGGATTTTTTTTTAACTGTACCTATTTTTTTTTGGGGTTGCCTCCCTGTCCCTCTGGGACTCTGATGATTCTTATATTGTTCCCCCTGGATTCATCCCAGTGTTCTCTGTTCTAATGCTGATCTATTTTTCGGTCTTTTTTTCATCTGTTGCATTTCCCTGAGTGCTTTTAGCAGCTCCTCATCATTCTCACTGATACTGTCTTCCGCTGCTGTGATCCTGCTGTTGAGAGTCTCCATTGCATTTTTCATTACATCTACTGAGATTTTTATTAATGATATCTCTGTTTGTATTGTTCTCATTTCTGCTCTCATTTCCTCCTGTATATCATTTCCACTGCTTCATTTATGTCCTCCTGTATTTTATTGTACATCTGTTCCACTTTGTCATTGAGTTCACTAAACATCCTCACATTTCTTCTCTGAATTCTTTGTCAGAGAGATTATATATATATGTGTATCCTTTCTTTGAGTCTTCAGGGTTGTTTTCTCATCTACTCTTCAAGCTGGGGATTGGCATTGCTTCCCCATGTTGCTTTGGTAGTCTTTGGGTGGATTCTTTGGGGGCACTGTTCCTTCCTCTCTGTCAGGTAGGATTCTGGAGATGCTCAGCAGATAGTATTCTCCCTCTTCCCTCTTTGAGGATGTTACCTTCCTCTTGGTATTGAATTTCCTGATTTTTGTATTAATATGTGGATGCCTAGCCAGTTATACCCCCTGGGAGGTTAACTGAGGGGGAGGTGTCCTGGCATTTAAAGTTTCAAAATGTCCTGTTTATAACCTCTGCAGCTCGGAATCCTTGGAGCAGTTTTTGTTTCTTTCCCTAACATGTAGCTTCAGTAACTCCAGGGTCTGCCTGAGGCCTGTGCTCTCAACTAGATTAATTTTATGTATACAAATGTCACAGTAAGAAAAATTATCAGTGATTAAGAGGAATAAGAGAGGAATACTTTCTGATAAAGAAGTATATTATGTGGGCTAGAGAAATAGTGCAGTGGGTAAGGCACTTACTTGCCTTGAATATTGATGACCCAGTCCAATCCCTGGTACACTGAGCCCCGTAAGAGTGACTATTGAGAACAGAGTCAGGAGTGAGCCTGAACATGCTGTCCACACCCCCTGCCCCCCCCCAGAAAAGATAAGTCAGTTTGTAACTAAGGATGTGTTTTAAAGGGCTGAGGGCACAGGCTGTGCATGGGTGTGGGGTTGTCCTGGTTTTGATTCCCCAACACTGAATGTCCCCGAACATCATGATATGAATAACCCCTGAGCAGTGCCTGGTCTAGTTCCCAAACACAGTAACATGAAAAGATTGAAAGGAGTGATAGTACATGGGAGGTGAGGGTCTTGCATGCAGCTGTCTCCAGTTTGATCCAAGCTCCACATGGTCCCTGAGGAACCCTCAGGGTACCTCCAGAGAACTGCTGTGTGTGGTTCTGGAGCACTACCAGGGTCGTTCATTACAGGACCAAAGCAACACACACTGGAAGCTTCCTTGATGGGCTGAGAATCATGGTGATGGGATCTTGGGCTCTAGGCACCACAAACAAGCAAAATCAGAAAACAACAGATACCAGGAAGCAATTCTTCAAGACTCATAACAATCCATTATGTGTATGCAACTAAACATGGAACCCCAGAAAATGTGAGTCTTGGGTAGGGCAAGCTCAGCCTTCGAGCTTTGGACTTGCTGGTGTGAGGCTCTGGTTTTGATCCCTGGCACCACAAAAACAAGCATATGTAAAGGTGAACTTGAAAGATGGTTTGTAATGAGACACCTCAGCATGCCTCTACCAGACTTTCTTAGGCCCAGCAGGTAGAAGATCTTTAAGGACACAGTAGAACAGACCAGTGCCCTCTCCCAACTGGTCCAGGTAATATTTATAGCACAACTCACTTCATCCATCGACAGCACAAAACTTTTTTCTTCCCAGATGCACGTGGATATAAATGAGATTCATAAAAAATTTGTTACAGTGAAATCCAACTAGAAACCAAGAATGAGAGAAAGCCCTCAGATATTTGGAGAATAAACAAGAAATTCTAAAGGACAGATGACCAAAGCAGATGTCTCAAAAAAGTGAAAATTTGTTTCAAACAAGATGAGAATAAAAAAAATCTATAAAATCTAGAAACTAAGTGCAATAGGTGGTTAAGCACACATTTTTATGAGATGGATGGGGAGAATGTATCAGTTAAGATCTTTGCCTTGCATGTAGCCAATCCCAGTATGATCCCTGACACTACCATGTCCCTGAGGACAGAGTTGGTGAGGGTCCCAAATCCAAAAACAACAAAATAGCAAAACCAAAAGAGAAACTGAGAAGAGAAGAAAAATTTATAAATTGATAATCAAGGCTTCCACCCTCAGAAACTAGAAGAGAAAATAAAATTTAAATGGAGCAGGGGAAAAATAAGAAATAATAAAAGAGCAGAAATCAATGACTTTGAAATCAGAAAGTCAGTGGAGAAAATCCCCAGCACTAAAACCTATTACTTTGAAAAAGATCAATACTCTGACAACTTCTACATGAACAAAAAGGAGACAGGGGCTGAAGACAGCTGAAAGGGCTGGAGAACATTTTTCATAGGCAGAATCCAGCACTATACCAGGCAGACTCTAAACAAAACAAAGGAAATGAAAAATTATTGGTTTTCCAATAATTTTTTGGAAAACACAAATTATTCATAACAGAAACAGAAGAAGGAACATCATTACTGATCTCATGGAAAGATCCTAGATGGGGCCAGAAGATAGGTCAGGGAGTGGAGAGCATGCCTAAATAAGAAAATTTAATTTAAAAGTTAAGGAGGCAGGCTTGTAGGGCAGGGAGGCAAGAAACTGAGGGAGGTTAACACTGGTGAAGGGGTTGGTGTTGGAACATCGTATTCCTCAATCATGAATGACTCTGAAAATCATAGAGCCTCAATACAATTTTTTTAAATAATGCCCAAGGACATTAGAAAGGAGGGACAGGAGAAATTGTCCTTAGTAGGAAGCTAGGACAAGGAAGGGGTCTCCATGACAATGACAGGGGCAAGTGGTCACTCTGGATGAGAACTAGGTGCTGAGATGCACAACACCCCTTAAGTCACAGGATGGCAAACCACAGTGCATAAGAGGAAAGAGGAAAAGGTAAAAGCGTGTCCTAGAGGCAGGCTGGGGAATGAGAGGAAACTGGGGACATTGGTGAGGGAAATGGACCCTGGTGAAGGGATGAGTGCTCAAATGTTTTTTTTTTTTTTTGACTAAAACTCTGTGATGAATAACTTTATGCCTCATGATGATTCAATTACAAAGATTAAAAGATGAGTCATATGTAAATGTATATGCAAAACCTGCCCAGGCTCCTGGGGCACAGCCCCTTCCCTGGCCCCAGGGACTGAGTGACCAGCAGAATGGGTAGGTGGAGGAAGGACACTGGTTTTTGGAATGGCACAGCTCTGGTCACAGAACTATGGGAAGGTAGCATGGTAGAGCTGGTCTTGTGGAGGTTGTGCTCACTATGGGAGCAAACACAGACTTAGCCACTCATGTCCCCAGGCTGAGAGCTGCAGTTGAGGTGGTATTGATCGCTAGTAAGCCCACCATCTGCCTGTTTGAGTTCTCTATAGAAGTGTCTGAACCTTCTCTAAATGCATGGGGTCATGGGGACTCAGTGTCCAGAGAAACAGGGCCCTACTGACACTGGTGTCCAGAGAAGCAAGGCCCTACTCACTGTTCACTGTCAGCACTCGTCTGTGTGGTTTCTGCTCTCCTGGACAACACTGACTGTGGGTGGAGCCTGCTGAGTCCAGCGATCTGGGAGCTGCTGTCTGCTGTCTTGCCCCTGTGTCATTTCTCGACCCCTTGGGTCATGGGACAGGAACAGAGCTGGGTCCCAGTGGCAGGCACAGGGCACAGGGATACGGTGGGGATCAGGGCCATGTCCACATGGTGCTAGGCTCAGACTGGCCACTTTGAGCAAGTCACCTACAGATGGGGGCTGGGAAAACCCCTGCCCTGACTCAGCATGGAGTGAATCTGCTTCCCAGGGGAACTCCCAGTGCTCTGACCGCTGCATCCCTGCCCAGCCCCAAGGCTTGCTACTGCCCACAGCAACATACACCCCTCTCTGGAGCCTTATTCAGGCAGTCCCTTCTGGCCTCCTCTGGGTTGGAAGAGGCTGTGACCATGGTGCATGGTGAGGATGGGGTTCCTCATGGGGTTCCTGAGAGACAGGCTGCTGGACCACTCTCCAGGTGCCCACGGTAACATCCCCTAAGTCAGTAGTCACAGCAAAATGCAATCCCTCCTACTTCCTGTGCCCCAAGTAGCCTGCTATCTCTGCTGCCTGCCAGGCTGGGCTGGGCCAGGATCATGGGTCCTTGCAATGCCTACATTATTGATAAGAGTTTTAAGCAACTCCAATACATGAATTATTGGTCAGTTTTTCTCTTAATTTTCCTCTTTTTGTGGGGGCAATCTCATGTGGGACTATTTGTTTCTGGATTTTATTTGGATTGCCACAGAGAGGGTGATAAAAACTCCAGGCAATATTTTGTTTTTTGTGTCTGTCCAGTGAGGGAAGGGGAGAGAACTTGTCCCTCAGGAATGGTATAGGTAGATCTGACAGGAACTGAGTAATGGTCTGGGTGGATGGCAGGATTGAGAGTTAATAAAACTAAAACTGCAGAAGGCTGGGCCAGAGAGATGCAGAGGCAGTGCTGAGGATACTGCTCTGAGCCTCCTCCGAGCACTTCCTGAAGGCAGGCTTGCTCAAGGGGCAGCAAAGCAGTAGGTGCTCTGTGCTCCTGGATGGAAGGAAGGAGCTAGAAGTCCACTATGTCATCAGTTCAACCAGGGAAAGGAACTTCGCACCAGAAGCTGGAGAAGCAGGAAAAGCCACAGCATTGGGGGGAAAAACACCCTCTAAAGCTATTGTTCTGTGACTGCACCAAAGCCTAAATAGAATTAATCAAGGACTTGGGGAATCTTTTAGATTTTCAGGTTAATTCTGCCTGTGAGGAGGTTTGGTCTCCCTTAGACCCCTGGGGGAACCCAAAGTGGCCAGGCTTCCTGGGCTGTGTTCTAGGCAGTTAAATCCAGTTAGTTAAGACAAAAATTTCCCATAATCTTCAGAGCACTTTAATAGAATTCACTTTCTACATGTGTGTGATCATTTATCACTCAAGAATCAAAGAAACAGGGACACTCAAGAATAAAAGACACAGGGAAACCCAATCCACTGTTCAAAATTAAAGTGAGAGACTGAGGAGACAGTACAGTGGGTAAGAGGCGTGCCTTGCCATTTAGCCACATAGGGTCCTCCAGGAGAGATCTCTGAGCGCAGAGCCAAGTGTAAACCTTAAGCACCTCCAGCAGTAGCCCAACAACAAAAAACAATAAAACAACAAACAAAAACAAAATGGATTTGCAAACTCTACCTTAAGGTTGCTTAGATGTTGGGTTAAAGAGACAAAAGAATGAAAACAGTTTCTGTAAAAATGTTAAAGAATTAGACAAAATTTAATTAAAGAAGAGACAATGACTGTCAGCTGTTGCAGTACACTGTTGCCTAGAGCCTCTGCATTTTGCCTGGAGTTACCCCCCCGCAGGCCACTTTATAGATAGGGGCAGAAAACAGTTTGGATCTGTGACTCTATGTGGCAGTATACCTTACCATTTTCTCTTTGTTAGCTGGTATAAATAATTTCTCTCATGCTACCACAATCATCGTTGGGACTAGACAAGTTTTACCAGTATTTTTACCTGGCTACGTTGGATCTCTAAGTATAATAAAGTTATAATTAAATCAGAGAGAAATGCTGTTTGCCTCCAAACAAGCAAGCATGGCTCTCGTATAAGTCTAAAGGCTAATACCCAATACAACTACGAAGTAAAGATAAGGATCTTGCATTTTGAACTCTCACCTCGGCCAGTGTGCATCTCAGGTAGAGTCCCTGGGGTGTGCTGCTGGCCGGGCGGGGCGACCTGGGGCTGTGGTAGAGCCCCAGGTCTCGGCAGAAGGTGGAACTACAACCCCCAGAAGTTCGAACGGAACCGGAAGTAAACCTTCATTTTGAACTCTCACCCCGGACAGTGTGCATCTCAGGTATAGTCCCTGGGTTGTGCGGATGGCCCGCGGGCGCCTAGGGCTGTGGAAGAGCCCCAGGTCTCGGCAGATAGTGGAACTACAACCCCCAGAAGTCCGAGCGGAACCGGAAGTAAACCGTCATTTTGAACTCTCACCCGGCCAGTGTGCATCTCAGGTAGAGTCCCTGGGGTGTGCGGCTGGCAGGCGGGCACCTGGGGCTGTGGTAGAGCCCCAGGTCTCGGCAGAAGGTGGAACTACAACCCCCAGAAGTCCGAGTGGAACCGGAGTAAACTGTCATTTTGAACTCTCACCCCCGGCCTGTCTGCCTCTCAGGTAGTGTCCCTAGGGTGTGTGGCTGGCGGGCGGGCAGCCGCTTATTAATACTAAAACTAGGAAATTCAACACCAAGGGAAGGTAATACCCTCAAGAAAAAAGAAACAGTACACAATAGGAATCTATCCCTGAAGACCGCAACACCATGGGAAAACAACGCAGATCCCCAGCTCGAAGAACAGATGAAGGAATTGACCGTGAAGAATCAAAAAAAGAATACAGATGTGCATGATCACTCTGACAATGAAATTAGAGAGGAAATTGGTAGGATGTTTAAGGAGCTCAACGAAAAAATGGAGCAGATGTCCAATAAAATACAGGAGAACATAAACAAAGCGGTTGAAAGGGCAGTCAATAAACTATGGGAGGAAATGAGAGCAGAAATGAGAACCATGCAAAGAGAAATATTATCGCTTAAAAACTCAGTAGATGAAATGAAAAACACAATCGGGGCTCTCAACAGTAGGATGACAGCAGCGGAAGAGAGAATCAGTGAGACTGAAGATGAGCTGCAGAAAGCACTCAGAGAACTACATAATTTGGAAAAAGATTGGAAAATGGATCAGCAACGGAACAGAGAACAATGGGATGAAGCCAGGCGGAACAACATAAGAATCATCGGAGTCCCAGAGGGACAGGAAAGTAACCCCAAGGAAATTAAAACAGTTAAAAACATCCTGGCTGAGGCTCCTAGAAATAATACATACTTATAGTAGAGTAGCAGGGTATAAAATCAATACCCAAAAGTCAATGGCCTTCCTATATGCAAACAGCGAAAGAGAAGAAAGGGACATTAAAGAAACTCTCCCATTCACAATTGCTCCACAGAAAATCAACTACCTAGGAATCAGTTTGACAAAGAATGTAAAGGATCTCTACAAAGAAAACTACAAAACGTTACTTCAGGAAATAAAGAAGACCTGAGGAAATGGAGACACATTCCCTGCTCATGGATTGGAAGGATTAACATTATCAAAATGGTAATACTCCCTAGAGCTTTATACAGATTCAATGCGGTCCCTATAAAGATACCCATGATGTTCTTCAAAGAAATTGAACAAACAATCCTGAAATTTGTATGGAATAATAGAACCCCACGAATAGCTAAAGCAATCCTTGGGAAAAAGAAGATGGGAGGTATCACTTTCCCCCAACCTCAAGCTCTACTACAGAGCAGTTGTCATTAAGACAGTGTGGTATTGGTATAGAGACAGACCCGTAGACCTATGGAATAGAACTGAGTATCCTGAAACGCACTCACAAATATACAACCACTTAATCTTCGATAAAGGAGCAAAAAAATATTAAGTGGAGCAAAGAAAGCCTCTTCAACAAATGGTGCTGGGAAAACTGGGCAGCTATGTGTAAAAAAATGAACTTAGACCTCCTTCTAACGCCATGCACAAAATTCAGATCAAAATGGATTCTAGATCTCGATATCAGACATGAATCTATAAGGTACATCGAAGAAAACATAGGAGAAACGCCCTACGACATCGAAACGAAAAGTATCTTTAAAGACGACACACCACTGACCAAGCAAATGGAAGTAAAGATAAGCAAATGGGATTATATAAAACTAAAAAGCTTCTGCACCTCAAAAGAAACGGTGACCAAGATACAAAGACAATCCACAGAGTGGGAAAGGATATTCACCCAATACCCAGTTGACAAGGGGTTAATATCCAGGATATATCAGGCACTGGTAGCACTCCACAAGAAAAAAACAGCCAACCCCATCAAAAAATGGGGAGAAGAAAGGAACAGAAGCTTCCAAAAAGAAGAAATTCGAATGGCCAAAAGGCATATGAAAAGTGCTCTTCATCTTTAATCATCAGGGAGATGCAAATCAAAACAACAATGAGGTACCATCTCACACCACAGAGACTGGCACACATCCAAAACAGCAAGAACAACCGGTGCTGGCGTGGATGTGGGGAAAAAGGGACTCTCATCCACTGTTGGTTGGAGTGCCGACTGGTCCAGCCCTTTTGGGAAAACAATATGGGCATTTCTCTGAAAGCTCGATATTGAGCTCCCATTTGATCCAGCAATAGCACTCCTGGGAATATACCCTAGAGACTGAAAAACACATAGCAGAAACACTATCTGTACTTCTTTATTCATCTCTGCGCTATTCACTATTGCTAGAATCTGGAAACAACCTAAATGCCCGAGAACAGAGGACTGGCTAAAGAAACTGTGGTTCATCTACACTATGGAATACTATGCGGCTGTCAGAAAAGATGAAATTATAAAATTTACCTGCAAATGGATGGACATGGAGTCTATCATGCTGAGTGAAATTAGTCAGAAGGAAAAGGACAGATATAGAATGACTGCATTCATTAATAGGATATAAATAGATACCAGTGTTTTAATAAATATCGGAAATGGTAATGGCAGATTAAAACTCACCACTGAATATACACAAAGAGACTTAAGTGATAAACTCTAAATATCTGCAGGGCTAGCCACAATGTGTAAAATAAGAGGGAGAGAGATGCAGAGACAGAGAGAGAGATAGAGAGAGAGAAAGAGAAGAAACTGGGGTACCTGCTATTAAGGCGGCCTGGGGGACGGGAGGGGAGGGGTACATTGGTGGTGGAAATGGGGCACTGGTGGAGGGATGGGTGCTGGAATACTGTATTACCAAGAACCAATTATGAACACCTTTGTAATTGTATGTTTCACGGTGGTATAATAAAAAAAAAAAAAAAAAGATAAGGATCTTGAGAAGGCTTGGAGAAATATATACCTGGCTGTAGAATATCCATGGTACAGGGGCCGGAGCAATATCCCAGCGGGTAGGGCGTTTGCCTTGCAAGCAGCTGGCTCATGCTGGCCTGGGTTCGATCCCGGCATCCCATATGGTTCCCCGAGCACCGCCAGGTGTAATTCCTGAGTGCAGAGCCAGGAGTAGCCCCTGAGCATTGCCGGGTGTGACCCAAAAAGCAAAAAAAAAAAAAAAAAAACAGAATATCCATGATACAGATACATGCCCTTCTCCCAAACTGCATAGGGCCTAAGGGGAAACTGTAAAGACAGACCTTGGCTGGGGCAATATTAACATTTCAATGGAACTAGATGAGGTCCTGGGTGAGGCAAACCTGAGGGGATTGACCTTAACTGCTATCAGTTGATGTAGAC
This sequence comes from Cryptotis parvus, assembly GCA_021461705.1. NCBI lineage: Eukaryota > Metazoa > Chordata > Mammalia > Eulipotyphla > Soricidae > Cryptotis > Cryptotis parvus. The sequence goes on from JAJIBD010001693.1 coordinate 14,168, forward strand.
TGGTCAGGGCTGAAAAGATATAAAAGCAGTAGCCTACTCTCTCTTTCTCTCTCTTTCTCTTTTGCCCTCTGCCTCTTCTTTTTCACTCTATTCTCTTCCCAACCGGCCAGGTATGCTGGTCCAGAGACTCTCGCCATGGGCAGCGGTTCCTTGCTCTCCCTGTGCCCAGCCGTCTGAGGCGTCGGGGCTGGTGGGTCCAGCCTGGCCCACCACCCGCGACCCACAAAACCAGACGACCCCCCCACCCTCCATGGGCGCCGCCATTTTCCCATTGACTTCCCTCTCTCAGAACTCCACCCAGCCACCAGCCCATCACAGCCTCCCCTCAAAAAGGCTTTATTTGGAGGTGTTTATAAGTATGCCTCCCGCACGGCAAGCCTAGCAACTCTCGTGTTGTATTTGATATGCCAAATGCCAGTAACAATTCTCATGACCTAATATAATGGTTTGAGGCTCTTTATGTTCCTGTACCAAGCCGTCCCTTGGCTCTAGCATGTGACAGGACATATTGAGTTATTACTGGTGCCCGCTCTAGCAAATAGATGATTAACGGAAGATCGTGATTGTGATCGTGATTCTCTACCCTGTTAGACCTTAGCATATGGTAGTGGGCCATCTTGGCCTAGGATTCTAAACCTACACATGGCCAGGGCCCAGCCAGGAACCTAAAGTACGGGGTTTTCCTATTATTGAATTGTATACCAGAGCAAGTGTCAGTAAAGCCTTTTGAAACTTTGCTGGATTTGCCAGTCTTTCTCTTTCTGCTGGTTGCAGATCCCCGGGGCAGAAGGGGATCCCAGTACCTGTTCCCTGATTTTTTCAGGGAACCTAGTGTTCTCTGACAGTTAGCAAAGATATAGGAATTATAAGTAAAATATCAGAAAGTAATTTAAGACTCAGTGCAAAATATGTAAATGAAAAAAAATTCAATGACCAGGCTGAACAGATTGTGAACAGAAGAAAAGGGAATCATCAAATTATCATAGGCTCTGCAAAGATTATGCAGTTGGCAGAACAGAGAAGAAAAAGACATGGAAAAATAATAAAAAAAAGTTTCACTAATCACCAAGGCGATATTATGCAATGCAACTGAGGACCGAGAAGACCGAGAAAAGTAGATGAGAATGTTCTGTCAAAAGTCCCTTTGAAGTAGACAGGCAGGTAGTTAGGAAAGGGGCCCCTATGTCAATGTGTTCTTGGGAAGGCCTAAAACTAACTAGCCCCAAGGCTGTCAGGACCCAGCTCATGGATACAGGAACCAAGGCCTGATAAGACCTTTACCTGGCACCAGCAGACCCAGAGAAGGCTGAACTACTACCCTGCCCCCAACCCCCAATACTCACACACACACACACACACACACACACACAAGCACACACACACACTCCATCCCTTGAGCCTTCCCTCTCCAGAGAAGTTCCAGCAGATCAAAAGCCAGGAAAGGAATTTCAAAGAAGGACATTCACTACCATGTGGGACTTTCTACCTAGGTAAGAGTCCATTGCTAGGATGGTTCCCAAAGAGGTAGAGCTATCTAGGCTTTGTTCCTGCTAGAGCTTCTCTCAGAGGGGGTTCCAGCCTTCTCTGTAATCCCTTCCCTGTGACATAGACTATGTTCCCTCCCACCCCAGCCTGCCTCCTTAAAAGGCACATTTTGATTACTGTAATTTGGGTATTGTACTTTTAATGTTATTGGTTCTGTGGTTTAGATCTGTGTCTGTGCTGGCACCAGGTAAAGCTCTTATTAGGCCTTTGCTCCTGTGTCCACAAGGTAGGTTCTGACAGTCATAGTGCTGTTGGTTTTATTATTTCCCAAGAACTCATTTCCACAGGGGGTCCTTCCCCATCTGTGTGTCTGCTTTTACTTTGACAAAGTATTGTCAAAGTAAATATATTTAGCTAATATTTTGCTTCCTAAACTATGACCTAATATTTTAGGTCCTAATATTTTGCTTCCTAAACTGTGAGTCACAACCCCAAGCATATGGCTATATCTAAACCACAGAGCCAATAACATTGAAAATACTGGGCCCAAACTACAGCAATCAAACTTAAAAATGTGCCTGTTAAGGAGGCAGGATGGGGTGGGAGGGAAGGTGACACTGGTGGTGGGTTTGATGCTGGAATAGTGTATGCCTGAAACTTAACCATGAGCAACTTTGTAAACCATAGGAACTTAATAAAAATATGAAAAGAAAGAAAGCCTGGGTTAATAACCTCCTAATTTTTAACATTTGTACATTTTCTTCAAGATATTGATATTGATTTAACTTATTGGTAGTAATAATTTTTCAATGTTTCAAATAACATTGAAACAAATTTTCTAAGTTGCAATTTTTTCTCATATTTTCTAAGTTGCAATTTTTGAAATTAATTTGCAACTTTGTGGGATGCCCAACATTTCCTTATAAAAAGGTCTAAATTATATCACTGTATCACTGTCTTCCCTTTCATCATCGATTTGCTCGAGTGGGCACCAGTAACATCTCAATATGACCTGTCTCATGCAAGTAGAGCCCAAGGGTACCTGCTTGCTCCAGGAACATAAAGAGCCTCAAACCATTGACTACAAGATGACTACAAGAGTATGCTACCCGCACGGCAGAGCCTGGCAAGCTACCCTTGTCGTATTTGATATGCCAAATACCAGTAACAATTATAGACCTTACTCCCACAACCTGATAGAATGGTTTGAGGCTCTTTATGTCTAATTATAATTTGAATTTAACAGTTGCTAGCAATTTCTTTTTTTGGGGAAATGGGCACTAACTTCTGGCTCTGTGCCCAGAGCTAAACTTCTGGCTCTGCCAAGGGATCACTCCTGGCCGAGCTCAGGGAACCAAATGTGGTACCCAAGCAAATCTGGGCACAGCTTGACCATGTGCCACGCAAGTGCTTTAGCCCATGTCCTATGTCTCCAGCCCCAATCATTGCCAACAATTTCTGTCCAGTACCTTTATATTACTTTCCTCATGGGTTCTAACATTTAATCTGTACTTTTCTGGGGCTATTTGACTCAAAGTTTTGAGCTGGGATTATGATGAACAGACAATGTCCATTTTTGATAGAGGGTCACAGTAGACCTCTATCAAAATCAGTGGCAAGAAGGATAAGCCTTGCAATGTTATCATGACATGTTGTCAAGTTATCATGATAAGTCACTCTACTAATTTAGAGATAAGTGTTTGGTGTGGGAAATTGCATAGACAAAACCAAAGTCAGGATAGTGGCCTTGGTAAAACAGGTTAAGTCTCTGGGAATATAATGGGGCAGTAAACTTATGTTCAGGAGAGAATAGAACAAAACAGTTTAGGGTCTTTTCAATATATAGACAGCATGGGCAAAATAGAATGGGACACTGTCAGGATATCACTCTGCCCCATAAGGGCCCTCTCGGAAACCCTGGCTCAGCTCTTGATGTGGCCATCAGATACTAGCATGCCTGTCAGATGCTAAGGTGCCTGTCAGATGCTGGGTGTGCCCATTGGATGTTAGTGCACATCCAATAGGCATGCTGTCCTTAATGTGTCTGTCAACTTAATGGCTTGTGTGTTGGGAGCCATGGTGGGGATCCACATTACTGATTAAATGGCTGATCTGGAGCTTGCTGGAAGGCTGCCTTAGGGGTCCCCCAAGCTCAGACAGTCCCTTATGTGTTTGTTTCTTTATTTGTGACCTCCAGCTGGATGGAGGTTAAGGTGTCAATCCTACTGGCTTTAGTGTGGCAAATTTCCACATTTTGGGATAAGTAAAATATTTTATTTAGGGGCCGGAGCGATAGCCCAGCTGGTAGAGCGTTTGCCTTGCACGCGGTCGGCCTGTGCCGGCCCGGGTTCGATCCCCGGCATCCCATATGGTCTCCCGAGCACCTCCAGGAGTAATTCCTGAGTGCAGAGCCAGGAGTAACCCCTGAGTGTCACGGGTGTGACCCAAAAAGCAAAAAATTAAAAAAATATTTTATTTAAAAAGCTATAGTAGATATAGAATGATTGCATTTATTTGCATTATATATATAAAACCAATATCCAAGGTCAGGCAAAACATGGATCAGGAGGTCTTGTCAAAGGTGGAATCTACCACAAATATGTTGTGGTTAGGTAAGCTGGAGAAGGGAACAGTGTGCTAATAATTGTTAAAAGTGATAATACCTTGCAGACAGGTAGCTTGTGAAGAGCCGAGCCAGTATATTGATGAGTACTAATGGCAGATTCTTCAGGTGTTAGGGTCTAACTTTGTCTGGGCCTGGTGCTGTTTGCTGCTTTACCAACAAAATGGTATGTCAGATTTCAGAAGGGAGAACATTGGGAACTACATATCCATCCTGTGGAATTTGGCATGTGGGCAGGTAGATGTGGCTATCAAAGACATCTGAGTAGAAGTCATGGATAATCTTCTCCATTGTCTTTCTGGAAGATGTGATAGATCCATCAAGATGTCAGATTGCAGTCATCTTGGTCTTATAGTTGGCAAAGGACAGGTGGGCATTGCGAATGCTTTTCCCGGCTTCTGCTGCATCTTCCAGTATTTCTGCTCTTCTCTCTTTGAGGATTTCTTTTATCACTTCTCTGTATGCTTTGTGAGCCTGAACATTAGCATTTGGTTGCCTGAGGCTCGCACATTGCCACATTGGCAAATGAGATAGAGAGTTTTGAAGACAGGTGTTCTTTTGTGGCTTTCCCTTTCTCAGTGTTCTTCACACAATCATGGAGGTGCTGAACCAGTCTGTTGTATTCTCCATCAATGTCATCAATGAGGGCATCTTCCCTTGTTGCCGCACCATCAGTCCTCGATATAAGCTTCCGATGCCAGCATACGTGCATTGAAAGTACAGACAGTCATTTTAGTCCTTTTTTTATTTTGGCAGCCTAGTTTGGTCCTAAAATTTTATCAGCCACTCCTTTTTCGTCCTTCTTAGTGCTGCCGTATTAAGGGCTCTTTCAGGGTCAGGGAAATAAACATTGTTATTACTGGTTTTGGCATATCGAAAATGCATCAGACAGCTTGCCAGGCTCTGCTGTGTGGGCAGTATACTTTCAGTATCTTGCTGGACCTCTGATAGGGGTGGGTAGAATATTCTTGGTAATTTGGAGATAAATCGTCTTGGTAATTTGGAGATAAATCACAACGGGAAGAGCTGGTAGCTGCTCTGACTGGTGTATCTGTGTCTGTGGTTCAAGCATTCCTGGGCTTGAAATACTTTCCTCTGAAGGGTAAGTCTCTGAAGGGTGAGTCTCTGTAGGCTGGGTCTCTGACGAGCTGGGGTTGAGATTGGCTTAGTTTCTTGGGTGGAGTTCTGACGAGCTGTGGAGTCTGGATGATGAAAATCACTGCTAGCATGGTGTGAGGATTCCTCTGGGTTCTTCTGAGGCTCTATTGGGATGGTGAACTCAGGTCAGAAGTTACTCTCCATCCCTGACCCCCCGTGATGCCCTCCCAAACTTACCCTCCCAAAGGAAAACCAGCAGGATGTTCTACTGTTCAAGAAGGGAGACATCCACCACATTGGCAACTATCGCCCCATCTGCCTGTTGTCCGTCATCTACAAGCTGTTCACTCTAGTCATCCTGAACAGGATTGGCAGAACATTAGATGAAGGACAATCATGCGAGCAAGCTGGCTTCTGAAAAGGATTCAGCATGTGCAATTGCCATATCCACTCGGTAACCAAGTTCAATGAGATTTGTAGGGAGTTGAAGATGCCTCTCTGTCTCACGCTCATTGATTTAAAGAAAGCCTTTGATTCTGTTGAGACCGAAGCGGTCATCGAAGCCCTAGCAAAACAGGGTGTTCAAACCCAATACATTAAGATCCTTAGTGAGCTGTGTTATGGATTCACCACCAGGATATCACCATTCTACAAGAAAGTGATCATTGATGTCAAAAGAGCGGTTTGGCAGGGTGATACCATTTCACCAAAGTTCTTCAGCACCACCCTCAAGAACGTCATATGACAATTAGAATGGGAAGGAATGGGAGTGAAGATACATGGTCCACAACTACACCACCTCCACTTTGCTGATGACATCATTCTAGTAACACCAAACATTAACCAAGAGGCACAAATACTGGCTGACTTCGACTGAGAATGTGGAAAGATAGGTCTACAGCTGAATCTCAACAAAACAATGTTCACGAAAAATGAACTAGTTCCAGAGGCCCCATTCACTCTTAATGGAACAGACATCTCCGAATGCAGCAGTTATGTGTACCTAGGTTGAGAATTGAACATGATGAATGACCTAAAACCTGAGTTGCGCTGGAGGAAGAGAGCGGCATGGAACGCCTTCAAGAGCATCAAAGAAATAGCTAAAAAGGACAAAGAACCTCCAGCTCTGGGCACATCTCTTCAACTCCACCTCTCTCCCTGCAGAGAAACTCCACCTTTCTCCCTCAGAGACCTGGGCCCTATGAAAGCAGGATGAGAATGGTTTTCGGTTCTCCCAAAGAGGAATCAAAAGAGCTATGCTTGGAATATCATGCCTCAATGAAGTGAGGGAAGGAATCCAGAGTTCCGACCTCCATCAATGGTCCAGAGTCAGGGATGCTGTTTCATTTGCCAAGGCGTCGAAAATCAGATGGGCTGGGCATGTAATGTGATTTAGAGACGACTGCTGGCCTAGAGCCGATACCGACTGGATCCCACAGGACGTCAAAAGATCATGTGGCCAACCACCTACAAGATGGTCAGACTTCTTCGTCAAGACCCTGAATGAAGGGTTTGAGGCTCTTTGTATTCCTGAAGCAAGCAGATGCCATTGGGCTACACTGGCACATGATAGTGTCAAATGGGAACATTACTGACACCCACTCAATCAAATTGACAAATAATGGGATGTAAAGTGATCAAGTGATCAGTGATAATGCCAGTCTAGAACTGAGCAATGAATGTAGGCAAAAAGATACACATGATCCCCTCTAAATATATTATTGTAATCCACAGTGTGTAAGAGAAGGAAGAGAGAAAGAGAGAGAGAAAGAGAGAAAAGAGATATAGAACCTGCCTCAGAGGCAGGCTAGGGGGGGGGGGGGGGGGGAATTGGGATCATGGTGGTGGGAAATGGGCACTGGTGGAGGGATAGGTGCTGGAATACTGTAAGACCAGAAACCCAAAGCATGAATTTCTTTGTAATTGTATATCTTGGTGGTATATAATATATTATATTATATTATATTATATTATATATATTATATTATATTATATTATATATATTATATTATATTATATATTATATATATTGTATATATACTGTCTTCCCGCTCATCATCGATTTGCTCGAACGGGCCCCAGTAATGTCTCCATATGTCCTGTCTCATGCTAGTAGAGCCCAAGGCATCTGCTTGCTCCAGGAACATAAAGAGCCTCAATCCATTCCGGAATGAGGTCTATAATTGTTACTGGTATTTGGCATATATATAAAATACAACACGGGTAGCTTGCAAGGCTCTGCTGTGCAGGTAGCATACTCTTGTAGGCATCTCTAAGTCCAGCATTTATTGATGAACCGCGTGGCCAAAAAGCCGGGCCGTACGACATAGATCGTGTGCGAGGCTGGGCGAACCCACCTCCCCCCGCGCGGGGAGAGCAGCTCTGCCCCATGTCGCGAGTCTCTGGGCAACCTGAGCCGTTTAAGAAAGACTGCTGCAGGGTGGAACTCGATGAGCCGGGCACTGATAGGCTGGTCTGCTGGGTGGAGGTCTGACAGAGAGAGAAGTCAGGATGTGGAAAATGGAGGCCCTCATGGAGTGGGGGTTCGTCTGGCTTGTTGTGAGGCTCTGCTGGGATGGTGGGCCAGGGCTAGAACCCACCATCCCTTCCCGGGAGCCTCGTGAGCGGCTGGTCACAGGGAGAGCCAGTAGCAGCTCTGCCCCCATGTCTGCGAGTCTCTGGACCGGCATACCTGAGCCGGATTTAAGAAAGACTGCTGCAGGGTGGAACTGGATGAGCCGGGCACTGATAGGCTGGTCTGCTGGGTGGAGGTCTGACAAGAGAGAAGTCCGGATGTGGAAAATGGAGGCCCTCATGGAGTGGGGGGTCGTCTGGCTTGTTGCGAGGCTCTGCTGGGATGGTGGGCCAGGGCTAGAACCCACATATACATATACATATACATATACATATACATATACATATACTATACATATACATATACATATACATATACATATAATATACTACATACACATAACATACACATACACATAATAATATACATATACATATACATATGTATACAATATGTAATTAGTAGAGTTTGGAGAGACAGAGAGAGAAAGCCCACATCACAGGTTGAGAAGCAGTGGCAGATGGAGTGCACAGACCCAAGGCTCAGACCTCCTTGGGAACAGCCCTGGCTACATAACTTCAAACAACCCAAAATAAAATCTGTGCAGCCCTTGAGTCACTGAAAACCTGCTTGCCTCAGGAAGGAGAAGTCTCCAGTAATCCCTTAGAATTCCCTCCAGGAATGGAGTTCCTAGGATAGCTGAAGGAAAAACCAAGGCTGAAGAATTGAATGCAATGAAACATCCTTTCAGGCCTTGTGGCTAGAGAACATGCAGTGGAAGAAACATTGCAGTGTGCCTTGTTAGAAGGTGACACCAGGTGAATCTTTGGAGTGTCCCTGAAGGAGAGGGTAACACAAGGTGAAGAACCTTCAGCATGCCCCTGAGGTAGAGAGTGACACCCCAGAGTATCCCCCAGGAAAGGGTGACACCAGGTGAACTCACAGAGTCTCCCTGAGGAGAGGGTGATACCAAGTGAACCAGAAGAGTCTGCTTGAGAAGAGAGTAACACCAGGTAAACCCACAGATTGTCCCTGAGGGAACTGAACCAGATGAAGGCACACAGTCCCTGAGGTGAGGGTGACATCAGGTAGACCTGCAGGGTCTTCATGATGGAGAGGGTGACTGAGAAGAGGGTGACACTAGATGGACCTGAAGAGTCTGCCCTGGTGGAGAGGATGATACCAGATGAACCCAAAGAGTGTCTGAGGTAACGGTGACACCAGGTGAATCCACAGTGTCCCTGAAGTGACAGTGACACTAGGTGAAACCGCTGAGTGTTGCTGAGGAGAGGAACCTCGAACCTCCAGAGTGTCTTAGAGAAAAAAAATGATACCAGTGGACCTACAGTATACCTTAGGAGAGTGTGAATGTGGCATTAGTGGACCTGCATAGTCTGCTCTGACGGAAAGGATGATACCAGGTGAACCCACAGAGTGTCTCTGAGGTGAGGGTGACTCTAGGTGAACCCAGAGTGTTCCTGAGGTGAGGGTGACATCAAGTGTGCCCACAGAATATTTCTGAGGAGACAGTAACATCAGGTGAACTGTAGAGTGTCCTTGAGCAAAGGTTGACATCAGGTGAACCTGCAGAGTGTCCCTGAAGACACGATGGTATTAGGTGTACTCACAGAGTATCCCTGAGGAGGAAGAGACACCAGGTGAACCTTTAGAGTGTTCCTGAGGAGAGGGGCAACACCATGCGGACCTACAGAGTGCCCTGAAGGAGGGTGACATCAGATGATAGAGTATCCCTGGGAAGACAGTGACACCAGGTGAACCTGCAGAAGGTTCCTGAGGTGAGGGTGACACCAGGCAGACCTGCAGAATGTTCTTAGGTGAGGGTGATACCAGGTGGACCTGCAGAGTATCCTGAGGAGAGGGTGATACTGGTGGACCTGCAGAGCATCCTTGTGGAGACAATAACACCAGGGTAAACATGCAGAGTGTCTCTGAGGAGAGGTTGACATCAGGTGAACCTTCAGGACGTTCCTGAAGTGAAGGTGACACCAGATGGACATGCAGTGTGTCCTAAGGAGAGGGTGACATCAGGTGAAACTTCAGAGTATCTCTGAGGAGAGGGCAGCATCAGGTGGACCACAGTGTCCCTGAGGAGAGGGTGGCATCAAGTGAACCCACAGTTACCCCAAGGAGATGGTGACACCAGATGAACTGCATAGTGTCCCTCAGGAGTGGATGACACTGTAGAACCCTCCTTTAGGAGGCAGTAACAGCAGATGAACTGACTCTGGTGGAATTTTGTATTTTACTTCACCTGTGGTTTTTAGTCTAAGAATTGTTTCCTTTCCTTGAATAGTTGTCGACAGATTAGTAATGAATGATTCTAAAGCCTCATAAACACAACTAAAAAGTTTCTTGATACTCATAACTGCATAATTGCATATATATGCATAAAGATACAGGGTCATTAAATTTGTCCTGTTCCTTTACAGGGCCACATCTGACAGTACTCACGGCTCTTCAGGCATCACTCCTGGTAGTGTTCAGGTGATCAAAACTGGCTCACTCCATGTAAGACAAGTGCCTTCACCCCTGACTCTCCAGTTTATGTCCTGTCTGTCTGTCACCGCATCAGGAAGAAATTCTGCCCTTTGAATCCAAAGGTCCATTTTCCATTTGCCTGCCCAGGACCTCACCTCTGGGCATCAATGACAGATTCTGAGTACAGGGTACAGATGGAAACCCAGCAAGATCCCCAATATCACAGGCTAAGGAGGAACTGGGCAGAGAGGAAGCACCTGCATGCACACATTCCCATGGGCACACATCAGCTCCTTGCCATGGAATCCCTCTGGAACCTTCCAGAGCAAGGGCAGGTTGTCTCAGAGCTTCAGCCCCAGGTGTGCTGCCTCCTCTGGGAAGAGGCTCCAGATTTCACTTCTGGAGAGTGAAGGTTATTTCTTGTTGGTGGGTAACACATGGTCAGTCGATGGGGTATAGATGGCAGGGTTTGATGTACAGTTTCTAATGTACAGCTCTGCTGTTCATAGAAGGTAGACTCTGGAACCTTGTTCTGCGCCCATGCTGCCTTGACTCTGAAACAGTGACTCAAATAAGAGTGAGCATCCGTGAGGCCCACCATGGGACCTAGCTCATTCTCTGATGATACTGTTACATGGTGATAATATATCTGACTGGTGTATCAACATCCAGGAGTCACATAAAATATGATCTAATCATATAATATTTAAAGAATATATGTATGCGACATGACTATATTTGTGCAATCAGGTAGTTATATAATCATATATACATATGATTATATAACTATATAATCATATGTATTATATAGTTATATAATTCATACATATACATTCATATATTTGTGTAAACATTGCATGTTTGTGGGCATATGAACTATTAGAGAGATATTTATATAAGAAACACAGTGATTATATAATAAAATCTTGTTCTGTTTAGATAATAGTTACTACTGAGTGCTGTGGGCCATGCTGTGTGGAGATTTAGTTTGGGACCTCCGGGTGCAAGGATATCTCTGCCCCAGAAACCGTCTCCCTTGAGACACTGCTGCTGCTCTGGCTGAGACAAGACCCCTAGTCATTGCTTCAAGGACAGGATGGCACATTTTTGCACTCTAAATCCTATTCAATTTAATATTCACCATGTATTGCAAATCAGCAGTCAAATTAAGCACTCCTTCTAGATCAATACGTCTGGCCTGAGAGCTTTTCAGATTGAAAACTTATGAAGGAAACAGAGGTGCTCCTGCTCTGCAGGGGTGGTGTTGGAATGGAATTCCCCTGAATCAATCACATGAGAACCTTTCTAGGCCAGAAGTAAGGATATTTGACTAACATTAAGACAGACTGCAGCTAGGCCATCACCTAAGTTGTGACACCAAGCAGGGAACAGAGGGAATAGGAGATTTTGTGACAACATAACAAATTGTGGAACAAAGAGAAAAGGGTCACAGGAACATAGTTTCTTTATTGGTTGCCTTGCGACCATACACTGGAGGGCACTGAGGAGGGAGGGCACAACATGGGACATAGCAGAGTCTGTAGCAGGAATCTCTGCGGTGGAAGCATTCTGTGTCAGGTCTCAGAGAGACATACATTGATGGGAGACTCTGTGGTGAACACATTCCAATTTTTTACTTTTAAATTTTATACCACAGTGAGCTATACAATTAAAAGGATGTTCATGATTGAGTTTCAGTCATGAAGTGTTCCAGCTGCCATGCATCACCAGTGCACCCTTCCCACTACAAATGTCCCCTAATTCCCTCCCTCCACCAAGCCTGCCTTTATGATAGGCAATTTTCTTCTTGTTCTTGTTCTTGTTCTTGTTCTTGTTCTTGTACTTGTACTTGTTCTTGTTCTTGTTCTTGTTTTTGTTCTTGTTCTTGTTTTTGTTCTCGTTCTTGTTGTTCTTGTTCTTGTTCTTCTTCACCTCCCTTTTCTCCCTCTTCTTCCTTTTTCTTATTCCTCCACCTCTTCTTCTTGTTCTTGTTCTTCCTCTTCCTCCTCCTCCTTCTCCCTCTTCCTCCTTCTTCCTTTCTCTTATTCCTCCACCTCTTTTTCTTCTTCTTCTTCCTCTTCCTCTTCCTCCTTCTCCTACTCCTCCACCTCCTCCTTCTTCTCCTTCTTCTTCTTCTTCTTCTTCTTCTTCTTCTTCTTCTTCTCCTCCTCCTCCTTCTTCCTCTTACTCTCCCTCTTTCTCTTCTTCTTCCTCTCCCTCCTCCTCCTTCTTCTTTTTCTTTTACTTCATTGTCATCTTCATCTTTTTTCTTCTTCTTTTTCTTCTTTTTATTCTTCATCATCTTCTTTGTCTTTTTTTTCTTCACATTATGGCTTTCAATACAAACATTTAGGGGTTATGTATATCCCTTCCTGTGTTCAGTTCTTAGTTTTAGTGGGAGTTACCATTTCCAACAATGATTATAACACCAGTCCCATATCTATCTAACCTAAACTCTGACTCCCATACACTTGTGTTAGATTCTAACCATTGACAAGTCCTCCTGGTCCCTATTTTTCCTGGCCTTGGATATTAGTCTGATACTATTTTTTTTATGTCCCACAAATGAATGCAGTCATTTTATATCTGTCCTTTTCCCTCAGGCTAATTTCACTCAGCATGATTTTCTCCATATCCATCCACTTATAGGCAAATTTTATAACATGTTTTTTAACAGTTTTTTCTAATAGAAAAAACTGCAGATGCACGATAGTTTCTTCATCCATGTCTGTTCTTGGCACTCAGGTTGTTTCCATATTCTGGCTATGTGAAATGTGCTGTAATGAATATAGATGTGCAGATGGTGTTT
>JAJIBD010001694.1:0-83982 GCA_021461705.1 Cryptotis parvus
AAGAGAAGAATGCCCTTGGTACCCTAGCAGCCCTTCCCACACCAACTCCTCTGCCATCTCCCCTCCACCTTTCCTGACAACTACTCGGCATCCTTCCTGAACCTTGAATGTTGGGGGAATGTGGGAAGTGCCCCTCAATCCCAGGGAGTAAGCCATGCACTCTTATCTCCTGCTCTGATTCTCGGGACACCTGTGTCGGTGCGGTGGCCCCTGTCCATTTCCTTATCCGGTAGAGGTGACTCCCTCTGAGCCCTACAGGCCTGGGATTGGGCGCTGGTTCCGGTTTTAGGTCATTTGACTAACATTATCCTGCTGTGGGTATAGACACGCATGCTTAGGTGAGCACCTGCGCCTTGCATGTCATGCATGTAGGCATCTGACCCGGCTGGAGGGCTCAGTAGGGGTCATCTAGAGACGAGTGTGTATGCATCTGACCCAGCTGGAGGAGTTCCAGAAAGAGTAACCCCCCCCAGGAAACAAGGTAAGAAATCTTCCATACTAAAAATGTCCAAGATCGTGCTTGTGACAGGCCCTGGTAGCAGCTTGGTTCTGAACAATGCGCTTCTGAGGAGCATGCAGGTGGCAGTCACCGAGCCGATAAAGCTGCTTCATCAGGGGATGCCACGGGTGACAGGCAGCACTCTCAGAGCCAGACACCAGAGGCCTTCTGCAGAGAACGCCACGGCACTGCTCGGTGGCCTGGTCAGCACAGCACGGTCATTTTCAGAGAGGGTTAGGCTGGCAGTCACCTGCAGAGAGGTGGGGTTGGACTGCAGTGACCACTGAGGGGATGAGAAAAGGGCTGCAGCCAATGGGGTTTGTTAACGGTGAACACACCTCAGCCAGGATTTACCACCAAGCACATGATGACCCGAGGGGCCACACTTGAGCATGCCCACAGTAGAGCTCATGCTGCCTTGTGGGCACTCTGGCCATTTGTCCATGGACGCACCCATTATCCACATCCCCATGCATCCATCATCCATCACACCCCATGTGTTCTTTCTCCCAGTCACACGTGTATAAATGCATGCATTTGTCTATCATCCATCCATGTGCCATCCATCACCGCTCATCCATACATAAATGCATGCATCGATCTTGCAACAACCATGAATTGTTCATCCATTCATCCACCCATCCATGCGTAAATAAAAACATTTATCATTCATCCATCCATGTGCCCCATCCATCCATCCATCCATCCAGCCAGCCATCCATCCAGCCATCCATTGTGAATGCAACCATCCGACACCCTCTAGGTAACTGGGCACTTGTCGTCCATCCATGGCCCAATGTCTGTCATCCATCCATCCATGCATAACTGCATATGAATGTCCATTGCTCACTTATGAACAGATCCATTCATACGGAGTGCTTCCATCCATGCATTTTTTTGCCCATGCACCATCTCTGTTTCTATGCAACCATCATTCATCTATTCACCTATGCACAACTGCATCCATCCGCCAACCATCCATATATTGGCGCACCCAGTAAGCATTCTCCCATGCATAAATGCAGCCATCATCCATCTACCCTCTCTGGATAAATGAATCCGTCAATGCACCATACGTGCACCCAATATTCACCCATCCGCACACATCTCATTCATTTACCCATCCATGCATAGCTGCATATTTACATCGTTCTTTTGCCCCATCCATCTATGCATGTGTACACCCATCTGTGCACCCATACGCCCATCATTCTTCCATCCATCCAAGCATAACTGCATCTATTCATACACCACACATGTATCAGTGTACCCAGCATCTATTCCTTTATCCATAAGTGCATCCATCACCCATCCACCCATATGTCATAATTGTATGCTTCCATGTGCCATCCATATATGCATGCACTCATCATCTGTCGATCTATGTACCCCTTATTGATCTATCAGTCCATCCTTGCATTACTGTGTCAATCCATTCATCATTCATTAACTCATCCATCCATGCAAAAATGAATCTGTGCATGCATCATCCTTGTACCCATAATGAACTCATCTGTGCATAGACTCATCCATGCATAAATGTATTTTTATCTCTGTGAAACTGCAGTTGTTCATGGTTGGGTTTCAGGCCTACAGTGTGTCTACACTGATCCCTCATCATCGTCCTCTTCCCTTCACCAGCTTCCCCTTACCCCATCCTGCTTCTGTAGGGCCCCTTCCAAACAGATCCAATTTCTGCACTGTGGCTCGCGGTGCTTGGCTGAGGGTTTTGTGCATGACTCTCTCCCACCTTTCAGCTCCTCCTCCTCCCATTCAATCACTTTCCTCCAGCAGAGCTGTTGTTCCCTTCCCGCCCTGTCCTCCAGCCCCTCGGTGGCATGTTTCCTACTGAAGACCAGCTCTCGTCTTCCTGGGTCCACTCTCTGTGAGCATGCATTGTCCC
Source organism: Cryptotis parvus (assembly GCA_021461705.1). Classification (NCBI taxonomy): domain Eukaryota; kingdom Metazoa; phylum Chordata; class Mammalia; order Eulipotyphla; family Soricidae; genus Cryptotis; species Cryptotis parvus. The sequence goes on from JAJIBD010001694.1 coordinate 2,403, forward strand.
CTGCCTTTCTTTAGATCCTGCATAGGAGAGAGGTTATTCTGTGTCTCTCCCGTTGACCGGCCCTCCCAGTGGACACACTCCAGGCCCTCTGTGTGCCGGCTGCACATTTAGGGTTTCCTGAAAGACGTTTCCGCCTTCCCAGGAGAAATTGATACTGCCAAAGGAGTGACTTCTCCTGTCCTTGGCCAGGGAGGCCCGGAAACAGGATTCGTTGGGTTCCCTACCTCTGTAATCTGCACAGCTGCTGCAGCTCAGACCACTCACCCTGGGACATACACATTCCAGTCCCCTCACCCTGCAGAGGTAAACTGAGGTGCAAAGAATCCCTCGCAGGGGCATAGTGCAAGAATGAAAAAGGTGTTGCACGTATTATTACTATTCGCTTTTCTTGTTTTATTTTGTGTACACCCACGGTGTTCAGGGGTTACTCCTGGCTGTGTGCTTAGGAACCATTCCTGGCCGGCTCAGGTGAACGTGTGTGTGCCAGGGATTGAGCCCAGATGAGCCAAGGACAGAGCAAGTTCCCCACACACTGTGCTGTCACAGCAGCGCGTCTGCTCTTCTACTTTCTCACCATGCCGCACAGGAATGTAATAAGAGGATCATGGGCGATACCACAGGGGCTAGAATTAGTCTTGATGCCTAGCATCATGTGGCTCCCTAGAGGACTGCTAGGTGGCCTCTGGTCATCACGGAGCCTGCGTGCCACAACATGTGTGGCCTGTCCTTGAGCCAGAGGCAGATCGGCTGGGTATCATTGCAAATGGTCCCCAGGATCCTGAGCATTGCTCGGAAGGACCCCCATCCCCAACATAAAAAATAAAGGGAGATAAAAACACATGAAATGAATTTTAATTTGAATAACATGTAACTGACCCAATGCATAAAAATATGGTCACTTTATGTAATTAAGACATCAAGTATTAGTATTTTACTTGCTTTGTCTTTCTGAAGAAGGAAGCCTCAGTTTCCCCTTACCGACCTAAGAGGAGCCTCAGTTTCCCCTTGCCAACCTGAGAGAAGCCCGCAGTTTCTCCTTGTCAGCAGCTCCAGTTCTCCCATTAACCTACCCCGCCTCATTCTAAGGCCCTATCTCTAACATTCCCGACTTTCCCAGAATCATACAATTCTCTTTGGAACCAGGAGTCACAAGACTAAGATAACAAACAATACCTGAGGCAGATAGCCAGAAAGACCCAAACCAGCCAGACCACCCTGAAGATTTCTGGAATTCTCTGTAATACTTGGTTGGTAACAATGCAGGAGGCCTTTTAAAGAGCCTATACAATCACTTACTTTAACTTAGTCCTATACTAAGTTCCTCCCCCACAAGGGGAGTTCCTTTCCTTTCTCCTCTACTTTCCAATAAACTTTTCTACTTTCTAATTTTGAGTCTGAGCATCTTTACTATTCAATATTTTCATTCTTTGGGAATTGAAGGAAGCTTCCTCAAGATAATCAAAGCCATCTACCAAAAGCCCACAGCGAGTATCATTCTCAATGGGGAAAAATTGAAAGCCTTCCCCTTAAGATCAGGAAAATGACAGGGTTGCCCTCTCTCACCCGTCTTATTCAATATAGTACTGGAAGTACTCGCCATAGCAATCAGAGAAGAAAAGGACATTAAGGGCATCCAGATAGGCAAGGAAGAAATCAAGCTATCATTATTTGCAGATGACATGATATTATACTTAGAGAACCCTAAACTCTCGACCCAAAATCTCTTAGAAACAATAGATATGTATAGTAGAGTGGCAGGGTACAAAATCAATACCCAAAAGTCAGTGGCTTAACTATACACAAATAACGAAAGAGAAGAAAGGGATTTAAGAAATCGATTCCATTCACAATTGTGCCACAGAAAATCAAATACCTAGGAATCAGCTTAACCAAGTGTGTAAAGGACCTATACAAAGAGAACTACAAGACACTGCTTCAACAAATAAAAGAGGACACGAGGAAATGGAAACACATTCCCTGCTCATGGATGGGGAGATATAACATTGTCAAGATGGTAATACTCCCTAGAGCTTTGTACAGATTCAATGCGGTTCCTATAAGGATACCCATGACATTCTTTAAAGAAATTGACCAAACACTCCTGAAATTTTTGTATGGAATAATAAACCCCCCATGGATAGCTAAAGCAATCCTCGTGAAGAAGAAGATGGGAGGCATCACCTTTCCCAACTTCAAACTGTACTACAAAGCAGCAGTAATTAAAACAGCATGGTACTGGAATAGAAACAGACCTGTGGACCTATGGAATAGAGTTGAGTATCCTGACACCCACCCTCAAAGACATGATCTAGTAATCTTTGATAAAGGTGCAAAGAGTCCAAACTGGAGTAAGGAAAGCCTCTTCAACAAGTGGTGCTGGGAAAACTGGACAGCTACATGTAAAAAATGAATTTGGACCTGTGTCTAACACCTTGCACAAAAATCAGATCAAAATGGATTAAAGATTTCAATATCAGACCTGAATACATAGAGTATGTTGAAGAAAATATAGGAAAAACCCTCCACGACATTGAACATAAAGACATCTTCAAAGGTGAAACACCATTAACAAAGCAACTAGAAGAAAATATAAACGTATGGGACTACATGAAACGAAAGACCTTCTGAACCTTGAAAGAAACAGTGACCAAGATAGAAAGACAGTCCACAGAATGGGAAAGAATATTCACCCAATACCCATCTGATAAGGGGTTAATATCCAGGATATATCAGGCACTGGTACAGCTATATAAGAAGAAAACAGCCAACCCCATAAAAATGGGGAGAAGAGATGAACAGAAACTTTGACAAGGAAGAAATTCGAATGGCCAAAAGGCATATGAAAAAATGCTCATCATCACTAATCATCAGAGAGATGCAAATCAAAACAACAATGAGATATCACCTCACACCACAGAGAATGGCCCATGTCCAAAAGGGTAAAAGCAACAAGTGCTGGCGTGGATGCAGGAAAAGAGGATTCTCATAAATTGTTGGTGGGAATGTCGACTTGTACAACCTTTCTGGAAAACAATATGGACATTCCTCCAAAGACTAGAAATTGAGCTCCCTTGTGACCCAGCCATACCACTCCTGGGAATATACCCTGGAAGCCAAAAACACACAGCGGAAACACAATCCGCACTTTTATTTTCATAGCAGCACTTTTCACAATAGCCAGAGCCTGGAAACAACCAGTATGCCTGAGAACTGATGACTGGATAAAGAAAATGTGGTACATCTACACAATGGAATACTATGCAGCTGTTAGGAAAAATGAAGTTATGAAATTTGCCTATAAATGGATGGACATGGAAAGGATCATGTTGAGAAATTAGTCAGAAGGAAAGAGCGAGACATAGAATGACTGCATTTATTTGCATGACATAAATATATCAGGTGATCTTACCAAAAGTGAAAATTACCACAAACGTGTGGGAGTCAGAGGTTAGGTAAGATAGAGAAGGGAACATGTGTGAATAAATATCAAAAAGGCCTGATACCAACCTAGAACTGAGTATTAAATACAGGCAAAAAATGCACATGATGGCTTCTAAGTGTATGTAGTGCAACACACAATGTGTAAGAGAAGGAAAGACAGAGAGGGAGAGAGAGAAAAGAGATAAAGAACCTGCCATTTAGGCAGGCTATGGGAGGGGGAGGGAATTGGGGACATTGGTGGTGGGAAATGGGCACTGGTGGAGGGGGGGGGGTGCTGGAACACTATGTGACCGAAACTTCCAAACTTGAACAACGTTGTAATTGTATATCTCACGGTGGTATAATAAAATGTTTAATAAAAAAAAAACAGAACCTAAATCTTAGACCTTCTAAAACCACAACCAGTGCTGCCTGGATGGATCCCATGGTGTCATAATGTATTATGACATATGTAAAATATACCCTCCCTTGCTTACATCCAAGTGATGGCATGTATATCCATGGCTGTTAACAATAATAGTGGTTTTAAAATGCTAAAAAAAAATTCATTCTTGAAAATATTGAAGAACCTGGGAATCGCAATCGAACAGAGGCCTCCCGCCGCTGCTTCTGCAACAACTGCATCATTTGGGGGCTTGTCCGGGATCCCATTCACAGCAGAAGAGCGGTAAGTGTGGCCAGACTCCAGATCTCTGTTACCTGTCTCTTTGTTTTCGGACATCTAGTCCTATAGCCCTACCTAAAAAACGGGCATCCACCCACCAGTTAGAAGGCGACTAGCACTGTGTGGCTGTTCTTAAGGTGGATGAAAGGTCTGTCCGGCTTCCCTTCTTTGTGATCCCCACTTTCCCTGGAGAGTGGAATGCCGCAGTTTACGGAGTCGGGTTCCTTTTCCTGCAACCCCAAAGGGCTGCCTCTGCTCTTCATTCTGTCCCAGAGGCCCGAGAGGCGCGCTGTCCTAACCGCAGCTTAAGAGGCCTACCAAGGCCTCACCTCGGATTAGAGGTTTGCATTAAGCTCTCCAGCGTGTGACCTGGGAATCTATGTTCTCCTTCTGTCTCAGTGGCCCGAGAGGAGCGTGTGCCCTAACTGCAGCATAAGCGGCCTGCCAAGGCCTCACCTCGGCTTAGAGGCTGGCATCCAGCCCTCCAGCTTGCGCCCTGAGATACCTCTTCTTGGTCTCTATCCTCCGGTCTCACCAGAACTCAGAACCCCTAGACTCTCCTCTTGGTGGGATCCTATTTTTGTTGGGACTGACCCTGAGAAAGCTTGCTTCCCTGGGAGAGATCTAATCCATCACCATCTCCTCCCCAATGCAATTCACGAATCTTTCGTTCAGAGCACTAGGTAGCAGGAAATGGCTGAAACCTCTAGGTATCTACATAGTGCCCCATATATTTGGAGGCTGGCACCCACTTACATCAGCTCAGGATCCGGGGCTGATGTTTCTGGCACCCAGAGCTCCTTGGTCCATCCAGGACGGGCTATTTCAAGCCCTCGGCAGGACTTGACACCTACAGTCAAGTGCAGTGGTCCTTCTCTCCTGACTAGGATCTCTGTATGCAGGAAGCACAACGTTTTTGCCTGGCTTCCTGATGCTGGTTTGGCCTTGTTATGACACAGGGCACTTATGGAGGGGGAAGCCTCATCAGTAAGGGCAGCTAAGTCCGGCTCGAACCTGTGCTGCATGGTTCGAATCTCTCAGCGGAAGTGAGGACGTTCTCTTCCCCCCCCCCCATCGGGTAGCGAATAGGGACTCTGGGGACGCTCAGGAATCTCCTTATTTCTACAGATGGGGTACGTGCCACCTCCAGAGTCACTCCTTTAGAGTGCATTTGTATAAACTGGCAAGCGTTCGATCCTGAAACTCTCAAGAACAACAGGGTGATATTTTTCTGTACAAAGGCATGGCCCGGGTATCCCTTGGATGGTGGTGAAAAATGGTCAGAGGAGGGAAGTATCAATTATGCTAGACCTGTTTTGTCAATGTATGGGAAATGGTCAGAAATTCCCTATGTTAAATTATTTTGGGAGTTGTGAAAACGCCCTGACCTTTGTAAAAAGTGTCTGTTGGGCCCTGCTACCCTGGCTGTGCTGTATGAAAGGGTTCTTGAAGGGGATAAATACAGTAATTTAACTTACAGGTTTTTTACAGCCTAACCCGTCCTCAGTAACATCTATTTCAGAGACTGGACATCGTAACTGATTTTTACTTTCTTTGCTATGCCTCTAGATAGCAAAAGCCACTAAGGTGCATTCAGGACTTGGAACTAGGAATTAGGAACTAGGAAAGCTGAACTCATACCTAGGATAGCTGAAAATGGTAGCATACTATGATTTTAGGTTAACCACTGAATTGGCCATAATCTAGGTTGCCGGTTTTTTCAACAAAGGCGCTTTCTTGACCCATTCTTCAAGGTAAAAAACAGGCAGGGGACAGAGACTGGTGCAGGCTGAAAAATGCAGGGCAAGGTCCCAATCGCCAAGCAGGGCTATTTGCCCTGGGGGACTGCCCTCCCTTTCTCAGTCTATTTCCTCTACTCTTCCTAAAGGGTCAGATAATAACTAAAAAGATTGATCGATCAACTGTATGTGTGTGTGTGTGTGTGTGTGCGCGCGTGTGGTGTGTGGTGGCCACCAATTGTTTGCAGTTAACTTGTCCTGTCTGTGTGAAACATTGGAGTGTTAGATAGAACCAAGTTGGAATTAAATAGATTGTTAAACCAGGGAGAGGCAAATGTATTCTAAACTGAGTGTTGACCATGAGAAGAAATTAACCTGCTCAATCTAGATCTTATGGTAAAAGGTTATGAGATCCAATTGTAAAGATTAAAGGTTTCCTTATCCCTGAAATTCTCTCAGCTCCAAAACTTGTGCTGTTAAGAAAGGGTGGAAGCTAGAGCCAGAATCAGGGAAGAGATAAGAATTTTGTAAGATTGTGCAAAGCTTTACTTTAGAAGCCTTCTCATCAAATTCTAATTAGAAATTAGGGTTTTCAAAATTAACTAAGGTACAAGAACTGTTGCAATTAAGTAAAAGAAAATCTTGTGTTTCACGAAAATTTGTTCAAATGCCTTATGTTGGTATGTCTAAGGTACATATTTGTTTTATTTCTGCAATGGATTATTAGAACTACTGGCCTAGAAAATCCTCTGAGTTGAAATCTACAGTTCAGAACTTTTATCCTACCAGTGTTTTTGATCTCTTAAGACGTTTGGTAATATAAATTTCCAAGGCTGCTTAGCAAAAAGTTAATAATGGGATAATCTCACCTCAGCCTGATAAGTCTGAAGCCACAGTATTGTGCCTTGGTAAAAGTTTTAAAGAACAGCAATCAGTTTTTCTTTTTCAGGCTTTGTTTCTAATCTGCCCAGTATGTGCTATTATGGAGATAGCTTTAATATATGTGAGCTTTGTCACCTGGTATCAACCTAGTCTTGAATTTGAGAGCTTTAGTCACAAGTGTGAAGTCTTTACTGTTTCTTGGTAGTATCTTCTAAGTATTTTAACTTTGTATTGCTTGTGTTCTCCTAAATTATGGAATTAATGCTTTTAAAGTAGTTTGTCATGCTAGGTAAGATACTAACTAGCAACTTGTTTCCAAATTTAGGAGATTAATCTGTATTAAGCTCAGTAAAATAAGAAAGTTAAACTGGTAGGGTCTGACAATAAGAAATCTAGGTAATGTATTTTGAGTAATAAAAATAATGGGTGGGGGCCGGAGCGAGAGGGGTAGGGTGTTTGCCTTGCACACGACCGGCCCATGCCGGCCAGGGTTCGATTCCCGGCAGGCATCCCATATGGTCCCCTGAGCACCGCCAGGAGTAATTCCTGAGTGCAGAGCCAGGAGTAACTCCTGAGCACTGCCTGGTGTGACCCAAAAAAGGAAAAAAAAATAATGGGTGGAGATATAAGTGAAAGGAAAGGAATCCTGTTAAAGTGAAGCGGTTTTGGAATAAAATGAAGGAAAATTACAGTGCAGGATGAATGTAAAGGAATGTGTAAAAAGTCTGATTATGTTGAGTAAAGAAACTATGGAACTCTTTTCTGAAGAATTGTTCTAGTAGCTTTTTGGTGAAATCTATGAAAACAATATTAAACAGATGGTAGAGACTCCTGTTACAGTGCTCTTAAAATTGGGAATCAGGGTTTTGACACAGGATATTGTTAAACTGTCTGCTCTATTTCTACAGATCATTATGCTTCTTTTGAGCAGTTCCAACAGCAAATTGGCATATTGCGCTTCATTGTGAGTAAAGTGTAATATATGCTTTTCTCTCTTTGCACCTTCAGTACATTTTCGATATTTCATGGCACTGTGTTGGTTTGCATAAACTCAGACAAAAATATTTCCTGTCTGTAATAGGGCATAGCCCTCATGCAGAAAGGAAAGTCAGTATGAGACCCCAAGGCCCACTTCCAGGGAAAACAGGATTCAAAGGGATTGGCCTAAATGACAGGAGCAGGTGGTTGCAAGTACCCTGCAAACCTCAGGGAGACCCTAGAGGCAGGCCAGCTCAAGGAAGAACCGAAAATCACCTCTGCTGTGAAGAACGAGGAATCTGTCAATCTTGATGACTGACAACTGCCTGGGCCATGCAACAAGGAAGGCTGCTGCAGTAGGTAATGGCTGAGTTCCAAAGAGGGATATGGTCATTCTCTGCCCTTGAAACCTGGTGAAAGAGGCCCGAGGCCACCTGTAGCTTATCATGGAACCTGATCTTCATGCTATGGCCAAGCCTGGGGTAGCCCTGACATGCATGACAGGTAAAGACATTAAAATAGCATGATTGGTGTTTGCCTGCTCTGTCTCAGCCAATTCCCAGGACTTTTTGTAGAAAAGGGGTACCCTAAGTAGAGAGTTCTCCAGTACGGCTGTGTTTATGCAAAAGAACAGGTCAGTTTTATTAATTCATTTGGCAAATTTAAAGTGAAGTTGGAGAGAAAACCATGTTCCTATAACTTTTTTAAAGAATAGATTCTAGCTCTACAAAAGGTTGCTGGACCACTGGCCAAATAACCCCTCACCCACAAGGGCTATTCTTTGTCAATCAGTCGAAAATTGAAAGATTTTATCCCATACCAGGTGAAACTGTAAGTAGGAAGAAAAGGGAACCTGTTACACTCATTGCTCTGGGAGTCACAGCTCTAGTTGCAGCCTTGGAGGGAATCACCAATGGAGTCGTACAGAATTATGTGTAGCTCACTAACCCAGAATCTACCATGGCTGTGGTTGCTGAGAAGACAGGATTAAACTTCCAAGATATTCAATGCTCCTTGATCTCCTTAGCTGAGATGGTGCTAGATCATCGCCTGGCTTTGGATTATATGCTTGCCAATCAAGGCGGAGTGTGAGCACTAACAAACACCTCCTGCTGTATGTACATTAACACCTCAGGACAGGTGGAACTAAGAACTCACATGATTCTTAAGAAAGCTAAATGGCTCCAAAATACCTCACAGAATGGGGAACTCTCAAATCAAATTTGGAAACAGATCAAATCCTGATTACCATCGATTATTTGGTTCTTGCCATTATTGGGACCTACTGTTGTAATCTTCTTATTACTAATCTTTGGGCCTTGCTTATTTAATCTCTTGGTCAGGTTTGTCTCTTCCAGATTGGAAGCCATAAAACTACAGATGGTGGTCAACATGGAACCGCAGATGCAGGGGATGGAGGCGTGGTATCATGATCCTCTGGACATCCCCCTCAGGAGATACCTTGACTGCACTGGGCCCCTGTCTCCGCCCCAAGCCAGCAGGAAGTAGCCAGACTGACTCCTCATCCCATTTCCTGACTGCAGTCAGGGTTTCATCTCTGAGAGGGGGAATGAAGGAGGAAGCCTCAGTTTCCCCTTACCGACCTGAGAGAAGCCTCAGTTTCCCCTTGCCAACCTGAGAGAAGCCCACAGTTTCTCCTTAGCAGCTCCAGTTCTCCCATTAGCCTACCCCGCCTCATCCTAAGGCCCTATCTCTAACATTCCCGACTTTCCCAGAAAGTCAATTCATACAATTCTCTTTGGAACCAGGAGTCACAAGACTAAGATAGCAAACAATACCTGAGGTGGATAGCCAGAAAGACCCAAACCAGCCAGACCACCCTGAAGATTTCTGGCATTCTCTGTAATACTTGGTTGATAACAATGCAGGAGGCCTTTTTAAAGAGTCTATACGATCACTTATTTTAACTTAGTCCTATACTAAGTTCCTCCCCACAAGGGGAGCTCCTTTCCTGTCGGGGAGCACCGCCGGGGTCCCCGACAGTGCCGGGAAGCGAGTTCCCTTCTATCTCCGAAGCCAGCGGGGAATGGATGAAGACTCAGGAATCCGATGCAGTTTTAAAAAGGGCTTTACTATCACAGGATCCAATATACAATCCAGAGCAGGGAAAACCTCCAGACTCTGGGTTCCCAGCTAGGCCCCAGCCAGGTGTAGGCCAAGATGGCTGCCACTACCTGTTGAGGCCCAACAGAGAATGGAGAGGACGGAGAAGCAAAACACCAAGGGAAACCGAAATGGAAAAAGAGGGAAAAAAAGAGAGAGAGCTTCTTTCTTCTTGCAGCTTATTTTAGAGCTAGAAATCCGCCCAAACTCCCCAGCTCAGCCCATTCTGGGCTGGGCTATTTAGAGATGAAAACAGGAAAATAGCTCTATAGAAATGTAGCAACTTCAGGAGGCCATCTGGCTGTTTACAAGGATCCAGAGCTAATTAAAAGCCTCCTAGCAGAGCTGGGAGAAGCTATAAGCTAAATGTACCTTCCCCTTGCAGGAAGGATCAAATGCCCTCAGGTAATTTCTCCCAGCACCTCACCTAATGTCTTGAGCCAAGATCTGCCTGGAATTGCCTTTATAGGGTAGAGAAGGGGGTTTCTGAGATGGCATGTCTCTGTACCAAAAAGACTAATACTAATGCCAGTTAAATATTTCTCCAAGCCTTCACAAGACTCTCTTCTACTTCACGGTAGTTTTGGTAGTTTTTTATTTTAGTTGCCTTTGAGTTATCAGGGAGCCATATTTGCTTGATTGGAGGCAAACAGCATTTCTCTCTGGTCTAATTACTTTGAGATCCAACGTGGCAAGGCAAATATGCTGGTAAGATCTAGCTAGTCCCACGATGATTGTGGTAGCATGAGAGAATATTTATACCAGCCATTTATACCAGCCAGTACAGAATACATGGTCAGATAAGACTGCCACATTCAGACTATCCCCCTATTTATGAAGTGACCTGCAGGAGGCAATGCAGGGCAGATGCAGAAGCCTAGGCTTTTAGGTGTCCTGCAACACTTTCCTTCTGAAAGAATGACCCCTCGCCCACAGAACACAAAAACAGGTACCAGGAGTAACTGATAAAATGATGGCTCAACAAGAGCACAACAGGAAGGGCCTTAAGCAAATATTCCAGGAAGGGCTATAAGACAAACATTCCCGAGAAGTTGCGCCTGACGTTCCTCTCTATATTTGGTGTGTATCGCGAAAGACTGGGAGACTGGGCCCATGGCTTGCCAAATATGGAAAGGAGTATTAGGCATGCTCAGATTGGTAGTTGATGGTTACCTGGTACAAAGTAATTGGCTGCCTGCGTGCAGACCTTGATGTAACATTTTAAATCTATTGGATGGTTATGCGCGGGCTTTTATGTAGCGGCGGGAATTATCTCTTAAAAGATCCTCCATGGAAGGGCTCCGGGCTCTTAGCCACTGACCGCTTGGGGTCACGCTATGAGCCCGAGTTTACTCGCTTATTAATAAAACTCTTGCTTTTGCATAGGACTTGGTCTCTCAGAGTTTTCCTTGATAGGTGTGGCGTTCCGAGGCTCCCAGTCAGTCACCCCATTGGGTGGCCAATTCTTACACGTTCTCCTCTACTTTCTAATAAACTTTTCTACTTTCTAATTCTGAGTCTGAGAATCTTTATTATTCAATATTTTCATTCTTGAAAATCTTGAAGAACCTGGGAATCGTGATCGAACAGAGATCTGACACCGCTGCTTCTGCCTCACCTGCATCATTTGGAGCCTTTGGTGCTCAGAGCCTATTCCTGGCTGTGCTCAGTGGTCGGTCCTGGCAGGCTCAGGGGACTCCATATGGCGGTTTGAGCACAGGCTGACCACATGCAAGGCAAGAGTCTGCCTGCTGTGCTATCTCTCCAGCCCCTGCTATTTGTGTCTTATTATGAAAGCTTTGATGCCATCGTCTTTTACTTGCAAACCTGTCTACATGGGGTCAGCCACTCTCAAGTGCCCCCTCACATGTGGCCAATGGCAGTGGATGAGAAGGGCTGACCGCTGCCCAGGACGTAAAGCCTATCCCAGTTTCTGTCTGAGCCAGCATAGCTGCCTTCCAGAAGTGCTGGCCCTCATGTTCACAGAGCAGTCATTGAGGTTGGTGCTTATTTGAATGACTGTAGGTGGAATAAGGCGGGGCTAGCCACCAGCTGGGGAGAACATTCTGTCTGAGGAAGATACTTTAGACCTCAAGCCCTTTCCTGTGTCATGCAAATCCATCTGGGGAAGCAGCTGCTCCTTTCTGCAGGGTCTAACCCCCCAGTCCCCACTGTCCTAGCTACAGATAAAGGTGAGGAGTGCACCTTTGACCTTTGCCCATCATTTCTGCCTCTCATTCTCTGGATTATTTTCCATCTTTAAAAAGACTCTCCCTTCTTTTAAACGTTTTTTCCAAGTTATTTTGATGTAGAAAAAGGTCACAACTCTTGGTACAATTCTAGAATTAAAATGGATTAGTTAACAAAGCTACAATATTAGAATAAATAGGGACAACAAATCAATATATGTGGAAATTGTTATATCTGATCACAGGGTTGTTAAGTCCTGCCTAAGGATTTATTAAGCTGTTGGTTGCTTTAGGAAGTGACTTTGCTGCATGGTTCAGAGGCTTCAGTGTCTGTGGTCCTTGCAGTAGCTGTGGGGGTAGGTGTGGCTGCCAGGGCTTTTGGAAGTTTGGGGGGTTGGGAGGAGGCTACCGCCCTGACTCTAAGAAATATAGGAGCTCTCACCCTGGGTGCTGGGTGCCTGAAATTATTTGTAAACTGGCATGCCACTGCAGAGAATATTCATGAAGTTGTGGGGCAGAGACTCACTTTCTCTCAGCATCAAACCCTACATTTCCTCACTTAAAGTAGATTCTTTTTATATGTTTACAAATTATAGGTTTCATAGTTCCTCAACTTTGGCCAAGTTCATGATGACATCTAGGATGTCTTCACCAAATCATAGACAGAGATGTGGGAATCAGCATCCTACTTGGTGAAGTAGATGATGGTTTGGCTGCCACTTGCTGGGTGACGTTGTCAGTCCTTTTAGAGCGGCTTCCTTGGCATTTTCCACTTGTTTCCCTCCCAGGCTGTGCACAGCTTCCCGGTTAACTCTGCTGGAGGCGCATCATTAGAATGCCGCCTGATGCAGAGGTCACTTTCTTTATCATCGGCTAAGAGCCAGGACACATATATTATGTGAAACTGATGCAGGTGGGCCTCACAGGTGGCTTATCTGAGGTCGGAAGGGGAGAGAGATGGTTGCTTTCTCCCCAGCCGCCTCTGCCACCTGGGACCCGTTGGGCAGGCTTAGGACTGATCCTAGGCCTTACCTAGGGTTTCCTCAGGGTTCTTGTCTTCCTCGCAGAAAAAGAATTTTCAGGAGTTGACGAGAGTGAAGTAAAACAGGTTTTATTAAGGAGGTTTTAGGAAAGGGAAGGAGGACGGAAAGTGAGAGAGAGAGAGAGTGTACACATCTCAAGAGGGGAGATCGCGGGCAACACGTGCTCGGGCACCACATGTGCTTGGCCACGTGGGCTCAGGCAGCATGTATGTCCATGCAGCATGTGCGCACCGTCCTTTGGTCAGGATGGCTTTTATAGATTTCTCCCCAAGGTGCTTCCATATGGGGAGTCAACCTAGGTTGCTAGGGCCGTTGTCAAGGGGAGTAGACTTTGGAAGTGGTTTTCTTTGAAAATCTCCTTTTCTTGACCTCTGTCCCTGCTGGATCTTCTATCCTGGGATTTAGCCGGATTAAGGGCTGGGCAGAGAAATGTTGATCCAGCTCCCTCAGGGGTTGTTGTTGGTTAATGGGTCTTATCAAGTCTTGGTTCCTGGCTACAAAAGGTGACTTTGGACAGACTTAGGGCAAGAACTCATTGCCATGTGGAGACCCCCTGTCTGCCTGCCTACAATAAAACCACTTTGTTCATTACGGGTGCAAAAGCCAACACCATTCACGCCACGTCTCCACCAGCCCTGTCCACTTCAGTTTCACTTCCAGTTCAAGATGGCAACGTGTGAGGAGCCCACACTCATCTCCTCTCCCAGACACGCCATCTGCAGTCACACCAGAAGCAACTTACAGACTGGCTGAGTGGTGCCCACAATCAGCCCCGGGAGTGAAGGTCCTGTGGGCGCCCACGGGAGAGTCAGCTCAGTCTTGTCTGAACCCACTCCTTGGCTGCCGCCCAAGCTGGAGGGGAGCAGAGACCTGTGGTTCTGTGTGTGTGTGTGTGTGTGTGTGTGTGCGCTGCGCAAATGAGGCTCCTGCATGTTTGCCTGCCAGCCTTGAGCTGGCAAACAGTTTGGGAAACCTGCTAGGAATGCCGGGAGGATGCGGTGTGGGGACCACCCAGCCGGGTTGATGATCTGCTCTTCTGTGTGCATGTGTGTCCCCCAACTCTGTGCATCTGTGCTGAAACACACTGCTTCTTGTGAAAGAGTTCTCCATATAAGGCTGCTCTTCTCTGATGAGAAAAGAGAAGTAGCAAGGTACGAAAATACATAAGTGAGAAGTCGCAAACTCATTCAGAATACACTATCTGGAATAGCGCTGAGGCTTTAAATTATTTACTTTTCAAACTTATTTCTAATACATATATCTTTGTAAATAACTGAGTTGTCATTTCTCTTTTAAAATATTGAAGTATTTTCTTGACACATTTAAATTCTTTATAAGCAAATTTCCCCCTGTGGCTACATTAAAATATAGTATTCAATAATATGATGGAACCATAATTTACATAATCATACATTTTGAGACATTTTCATTTTTTCTCATAACAATGATAAAGAAAATGAAGTTGTTCATAAGCATTTGAGAGGAGCCCCATTACATTCTTTTGATCATTTTAAATTCCATATTCAGAGACTCCTATGACCAAGAGCCAGAAGCTTTAAGTCCTGAGGAGTCTGGACATCACACCAGGCTCTGTCGCTGGTCGCTCATGTTAGTAGGAAGCCTTGTCCCAGGTCCCAGGGGGAACACTGCCGTCCACATGTCTCACTTCTCGTGACTCCCAGCGGACTGCGGGTGTGTGGCCACCCCAGCACATGCCGAGTCTCCAAGCTTGAGTCTTGAGCCTGATCCTGCTTGTCTCGGCAGGTCTTGGCAAGGATGACCTGAGTTGTGCGCAGTCACGCCATACAGCTGCCCTCCAGCATGGCGTCTGTTCACCTTCCCTCCCGCCATTCACATCTGCTTGTGGTTCCTTACCAGCAGGGTGGCCGAGAGCCCGTGTCACAACCTCAGATTATTATGGTCGTGACATACTTTATACTACCAACAAGGGCTTGTTTGGTTCTGTCAAGAGAAGGGTGCTGTGCCTGAGAGGAAGAACTGGTGGGAGATAGTTCTAGATGGTTCTTCATCCGAGCACTGCTCTCAGAGTTGCACCGCATTCACGGTGGCGGTGCGGGGGTTGACCACACATGACTGCTCCTTCCTTGGGATCTCAGCTCCGGCTTGGCTCCAAACCAGCAAGCTCTTTTTACCCAAACCAATTTGAAGGCAAATTATGCTCAACAATATCAGAACTCGTTTGAAATAAACAATCGCACATTTAATTTGCTTGTACAGTGGCTAAGACCATGTTACAGAAATCAACCCACCTGCTTTGCCTCAGTTGTTTTGGCAACGTAGATGAGGAGAGAGGCTGTGGAGGTGCCTCCATGGGGTCGGGGAACCATGCTCCAGGCTCCATCCCTGGCACTGCTTGTGCTGTTGACCAAGTACCCAGCCAGGAATAGCCCCCAGTGCCACGGGGTGTGGTGCAAAAATTGGGGGGGGGGGGGGGGGGGGAAAAAAAGAAAGTTAAAAAAAGGAAAGATTTTTGTGCCGTTGTCCAGGTCACTTGATATCTAAGGGCAGCCTAGACATTGCCATTTGGTCGCAGGTGCTTTGCGGCCTAGCTGCACACCCCAGTGAACAGAAACTCAGCAGAAGCCAGGCTGCATCTATATTTAAACTCCTCACCTTGGTGAGGGACCTGCCTGCCGAAGGGAACTCCAGAGCTCAGTAGTAATCATCTCAGGCAGGCAGTTTCGACTAATAAGGGGAGAAACATCCTAATTTATAAGGGAAAAGACAGTTGTCTTGAGAGTAATTAATTTCTGCCATGAAAAATGCATAAATGCATACGGTTACCTTCAAGAATTAATTACCTCATCTCTGACTATTTGTCTTTCTGCAAGGCTCCTCTCTTCAAAATGTAATTAAAATATTTAGCACATAACACATCAGAGACCACGGCGGTGCTAGTTCAGAGCCGGCGTGTAGGAGGCAAATACAGGGTTCATAAACAAACTGCAGAATCTCACTTGAATGTCTTTGCACGGGGACTTTGGAGCCAGGATAGGACACCCTCGGTCCTCTGAGCCAAACTCTGCCAAACTCAGCCTTGAGCTCTGGCTGGATCAAGAAACTGTGGCTGACATGATTTGTTATTGTTTTCCCTAATGTGGAGGTTTTGCTCCATGGAACAAATGTTGCTGAGTGACATTCTCTTCGCGTCTGCTTGTAGCGTGCAGAGAGACCCTCGGTTGTGTTCCACGCCCTGGATCCCATGTTTTCTGTCCCCCTGAGGAAGGAGCCTTTGTAACCACCGCAGTGATGGCTGAAGTGACGGATGCACGAAGTGCGTTGTCACAGGCCACACCCTAATAGCACCCTAAATGCACCCCTCAAGTTTACGCCTCCAAGATCTCAACCACTGGTCTCGAGGAAGCGCGTACCCCACCATGAGTCAGGTGGGAGTAATTTCAGCACTTGTCCTGGTGGGGGCCTCAGCACATAGGCCGCACAACTTCCGGCCTCTGTGGCAGTCAGACTGCAGGAGTCTTTGTCCTCTGTCTCCCAGCTGCCCTCACTCACGAGCACCAGGAGTGAAAGGGGCTGTGTCCACTAATCCAGGTCCTCATGGCAAATCCCCTAATTCCGTTCTGCTGCCATAGGAATGGGAGTGACTCAACAAGATGCGCTTTTTCTTTTAATGAAAACTTTTTCATTGGTTCAAGTTTGGTGGTTTACAGGACTGCTCATGGTAGTTTCTTGTACACATAATTCCAACACCACACCCATCACCAGTTTCTGAGACTTACTTGTTTAATGGAAATAAGAACGATATTCAAAAGGTGAGAACCAAATTAATAAGTGTGAATTACAAATCTTTTCATGATTGGGCTCCAGGTATAATCTTCCACCACTGATCCTGTCAGCACTGAACGTTTCCCTCCACCAAAGCCCCTGGTTTCCTCTGATCCCAGCCTGCCTCTTTGGTAGACACTGTTTGGTGGTTGTAGTTTATAATACTTCCATTATTTTCTGTTTTGGGGCCACACCAGCTATGCTCAAGGTGTACTCCATGCTCTATACTCAGAGGTCACTTCTGGCAGATTCGGGAGGACCAGAGTCCAAGCTTCCATCTGCCTCTACTATCTCAAGGGTATTCCTCTCTTTACTCAGAGCAGCCTGCACAGGGACTTGGCGTTTTCCTCACAGCGAAGTTTCCTCTCTCTTACTCAGAGTAGCCTGATACAGGGACTTGGTGTTTCCCTCACAGCGAGCTTCCTCTCTCTTACTCAGAGCAGCCTGCCACGGGGACTTGGTGTTTCCCTCACATACGGCTCCTCAAAGACATATGGAATATGATTTCCTGGGCCCCTGCCCACGCCCTTCAGGGACAGTCCCTGCCATGTGTCATTCTCGTGAATCTGCACAAGAGCCGCTGCCCCCTGTTGTGCTCAGGGCCTCACTCCTCCTCCACCAGCTGGAGTGTGAACACTGAAAAGCACGCTGGGCCCTCCACTGCCCTGACATTGGCTCAACAAGGAAGGCCCCAGCTGCCCCACCCGCCCCGCGGTTCTCAGGGGGACCATCCCTGTGCCCTCTCGCCTGTGTCCTGCATCTTGCCGGCCACACCAGGGTCCTTGGAAGTGCGCCAGAATGCAGGGACAAGGAGGCAGTGTCCAGTGCGACTCCCTCTCAGGAGAGCTTGTGCTCAGCTCTCAGCTCCTTCCTCCTCGCGCCCTCAGAAATGCATCTGCCCCACTGCCAGTGTGGCTGTGACTGGGGCTGTCCACAGGGTGCTGGGCAGGGAGTGGTCTGCGCTGGCTCTCAGGCCTGTCCGCGTGTCGCCACTTACACCCCAGGAATTTTGCAGAACATCGACAGTGATTTGCTCGTCCCTTCTGCTGTCTTGGCACTGGAATGGGCGGTAGGATTTCTTTTTAATTCCGCTTCGCAGGAGCTCAAGTGGGCAGGGGCTGGCCATTGTCCTTCATGGGAAACTGTGCCCTGAGCAGCCAGGAAGGTAGCTCAAAGGACCAAGGGGGAGGCTTGCCTTCAGAGACCTGGGTTGGATCCCGGCACGACACAGCGTGGGGAGCACTTCCAGGAGAGAACCCTGAGTGCTTACCGGAACCGCCTCTCCTGCACTCTGATGTGTTCATTAAGACTCTCCGTGAGGCTGGCCGAGATGGTACAGAGATTAGGGCACCCATCTTGCACATGGCCCCACCCCACACTGATCCCCAGCTCTGCCTTTGGGCCCCTGAGCACTACCAGGAGCATTACTGGGTGTGGCCCAACCCCTGCCCACTAGAAAAGAAATAGAAGGCAAGAAGCACTCCCACATGGGACGTGCCGTTCCCTGGCTCTGCGCGCCATGCGGCATGCTGACAGGAGGTGCAGCGTTCTCCAGCCCTGGGATCAGCCAGACACTGAAGGCCGAGCTGCTGAGCCTGGCAGGAGCCCTGCTGGCCATGGGACTCAGCCCACATGTCCCCTGTCCATGCCTGCCCCCGCACACGCGGGACTCAAGCCTGCATCTCCCCTGTCCATCCCTGACCCTCATTCCTTAGCCTCCTCATGCTCTGCTGCTTCCGAGAGCCACACGCTGACTCACAAGTCCGTGGTGGTGATGGGTCCAGCAGCCATTCGTGGTGCCCAGGTGTGGGGATGATGCAAGGCTGTGGCCTCTTGGGAGCAAGGCTGCAGTGTGATGGGTATTGACCAAACCAAGCCTGAGCGCCGCTGGTACAAGGCAACAGCCTCACAAAAACAACCCGCCACCCTCCGCCACCTTTTCTGACACTATCAAGCATTTGACGGTGGCAAGAGCGGTGCATTGAGCCGGGCGTGGAGTCCTGGCTCCAGGATGAGGCTGCAGCTCTGCCTCCCGCTCATGGGCAGCTCTTTGCCATCCAGAAGGGAGCTGGGAGCCCCAAACCTCTCTGCACAGATGTGACCCCGAAACTCCCTGCAGCCAATGTCCCCAGATTCCCTCCTGTACTACACTTCCCCCTGACCTCCCAGCCTCCCTCTAAAGCAGGCACTTTTCTTCTTCCCTTCCTTCCTTCCTTCCTTCCTTCCTTCCTTCCTTCCCTTCCTTCCTCCCTTCCTTCCTTCCTTCCTTCCTTCCTTCCTTCCTTCCTTCCTTCCTTCCTTCCTTCCTTCCTTCCGGCTTTTTGGGTCACTCCTGGCGTTGCTCAGGGGTTATTCCTAGCTCTGCACTCAGGAACTACTCCTGGTAGTGCTCAGGGGACCATATGTGTTGCTGGGGATGGAACCCTGGTCAGCGGCATGAGAGGCAAACGCCCCACCTGCTGTGCTATTGCTCCGGCCTCAATATTTAACATTTTCATCAATTAAGACTTTATTACTTCTTAGAATTTTGGTATGGAGACTTATTAATTTCTACAGATTACTCTGAAACAACATGGCCTGAAACAATACTTAATAGTCAATTAAAACCATATACCATTCAAAATCAATATACAAATAATTCTATGGTGCTAATAAAAGTGAATGCTTTTAAAATAAAACACTACTTAATTTAATTCCATGCAATTATTCTGATGCACATAATCTTTATTTTTCTAGGGAGGTGACTCAAACAATTTACTGTTGTGTAAGCTGATAGCAATTTTGGCCTGTTTGACTCACATCTGCTTGACATGTGGACTTTCTTATTTTAGGATTAATTTCCATAATCTGGGTAAGTTGCATATCCTTGTTTGGGATGTGGACTTGTGCTTTTCAGTGTAGGAAAGCCCCTATTATATTTTGAGTAGGTAACTCACTATCCGTCCCTCCCTTTATTTATTAAATAAACTTGATTTACTTTATCATTTCACTTCGCTTATCTTCCAGTTGATATTCGATTTGCTCGAGCGGGCACCAGTAACACCTCCATTCATTGGGAATGAGGTCCATTATTGTTACTGTTTTTGGCATATCGAATACACCACGGGTAGCTTGCTAGGCACTGCCGGGGCTCTGGGTTCATCCCAGGGGGCCCTGTCAATCAATCAATCAAAAAAAAGATTGATTTACTTTATTAAAAATAAATAAAATAAAATCTGGCAACTTAAGTCTTAAGAATATTTACTCCTTTTTTAGTAAAGAATACTTTTTAGTAAGAATATTTTTAGTAAGAATACTTAACTCCTTTTTTAGTAAAAGAATAGTTCTTTTTTAGTAAAAGTTTAGTAAAATTGTTTACTAAAACACTGAAAAAGTGATTTTAGCAAACTTGGTTTTTTATATGCATATTATTGGTATTAAATTTTAATTAAAAGTTCGTACCTCAATTCATTTTTATGTGAATTAACATGACCATCTAGAATTCTTTTCTTAAGATTCTTTTCTTAAATCTTTCTCAAGGTTCTTTTCTTAAATCTTACATCACTTATGTGGGCCTTCTTCAATTTACTAGTTTCTTCAGCTTTGTTCTATCTTTTAGAGTATTATTTTCTCCTTTGTTTAAAAGAAAGCCCCACTCAGGCTCTGCATTCAGGAGCTATTCCTAGCAGTGCTCTGGACCTTATGGGATGCCCAGGATTGAACCCAGGTAGGTCGCATGCAAGGCAACTGCCCTACCTGCTGTGCTGTTGCTCTGGTCCAGGATTTTCTTTTCCTTAGGAGCTTCAGGGTGTTTCTTATCTGCAGTCTTTAACTGGTCAGTCTTGGGCAGTCAATTTTCTCATAGACCACATGAGTCATTTCACACAGCCGGGGAAATCGATCCATGAGGCTTTACTTTCTTGGGTAGGGTAGCTCTGAGATAAGCGTTTAGGTTAAAAAACAAAAAACGAATAAATTCATCTTCATCAGATTTTACAGTATTTCCTATAAAACTGTAAATATGGGTGAATTTCTCACTACTTAGAGTCCCTCAAATCTTCTGGAACATTGGAACTGTCAGGTATCGGTCCTTCTTGCTACGCATGGGAGTGGGACTCTGTGGTCCAAGCAGATACCAAATGAACGTTTTGGGCGGGTTACATAGTGCAGCCCTCATTCTTTTTAAGTTTTAAAATTTATTTTAATAAAAGAAAAAGCCACAACTGCCTTATTCTTTACCAGTGATCTTATCATACCTAATTAAAAAAGTTGATTGACTCTAGGAAAATCAAAATTAATTTGTTTGCACAATAAATTTATGAAATCGTACTGATTAAAATAAAAAAAAACAACGTCCCCGGTTCCTTCCCCCTCCCCCAGCCCGCCTCCATGACAGGTTCTTTATTTCTTTCCCTTTCTCTCTGTCTCTCTTCCTTCCCTTCCAGACTATGGATTACGGAACATACATTAAAGGGTTGTCATGTATATCTTTTTGTCTGTATTTAATGCCCAGTTCTAGGTTGATATTAGTACTTTCGACAATTGTTAGCACACTGTTCCATTTTCTGTCTTACCTAGCCTCTGACTCCCACATGTTTGTGATAATTTCCACATTTGACAAGACCTCTTGATAGATGTTTCACTTGACTTTGGATTTTGGTATCATAATATGTTCAAATATATTTATGTCATGCAAATAAATGTAGTCATTCTGTATCCCTCTCTCTCCTTCTGGCTAATTTCAATCAACATAATCTTCTCCATGTCCATCCATTTATAGGCAAATTTTTTATAACTTCATTTTTTCCTAACAGCTGCATAGTATTCCATTGTGTAGATGTACAAAAGCTTCTTTATCCAGTCATCGATTCTCGGGCACTCTGATTGCTTCCAGATTCTGGCTATTGTAAATAATGCTGCTATGAACATAAAAGTAGGGATGGTGTTTACCCTGTGTGTTTTCGGCTTCCCAGGGTATATTCCCAGGAATGGTATGGATGGGTCAAATGGGAGTTCAATTTATAGTCTTTGGAGGAATGTCCATATTGTTTTCCAAAAAGGCTGTACCAGTCGACATTCCCACCAAAAATGGATGAGGGTCCCCTTTCTCCCGCATCTACTCCAGCACTTGTTGTTCTTCTCTTTTGGATATGTGCCAGTTTCTCTGGTGTGAGATGATATTGTTTTGATGTGCATCTCTCTGTTGACTAATGATGATGAGCATTTTTTCATATGTCTTTTTGTCATTCAAATTTCTTCTTGTTGAAGTTTCTGTTCATTTCTTCTCCCCATTTTTTTTGATGGAGTTGTTTGTTTTCTTCTTGTAAAGTTCTACCAGTGCCTGGTATATCCTGGATATTAACCTTTTATCAGATGGGTATTGGGTGAATATTCTTTCCCATTCTGTGGACTGTCTTTGTCACTATTTCTCTTGAGTTGCAGAAGCTTTTTAGCTTCATGTAGTCCCATATGTTTATCTTTTCTTCTAGTTGTTTTGTTAGTGTTTCTTCTTTGAAGATGTCCTTAGCTTCAATGTCGTGGAGGGTTTTTCCTATATTTTCTGGCCTGGTTGAGATCATTTCTCTTCACTGACAAGTTTTGACATAGGTATGAGCCAGATCCTTTATTTCCAGACTTTGGGGATGAAAGGGGCTGAAGCCTATCTTCATGAGGTCGGTATTCCAGGGGGTGGGCTCCTAGCATGGAACCTTTTCCAACCCTGAAACCATGGTCACTCTCTTGCTCCCACGCCTGCCTGGGCCTTGGGGTATAAGAAGAACATGCTGTGGTTTGGGACAGAACCTTACCTCAGGAGGTAGGAGCCTCTCCTACCTCCTAATCTGTAGCCCCTCACGAGAGCAGGTGCTCGCCCTAGCTCTTGTCTTCTCTGCATCAGCTTTGGTTTGTGTGGCAGGGGTCTGGAAGGTGAATAGAATATTCTGCTACCCTGGCAGGTTTCCGTTCAGACCATTCCCTTGATGAGACACATGGTCTTTCAAGCCACAGGATTGTTGAGGTCACAGG
This sequence comes from Cryptotis parvus, assembly GCA_021461705.1. NCBI lineage: Eukaryota > Metazoa > Chordata > Mammalia > Eulipotyphla > Soricidae > Cryptotis > Cryptotis parvus. Next base: position 25,270 of record JAJIBD010001694.1, read on the forward strand.
TGAGGTCAGATCCTGAGTGACTAGAGCACTAAAAAAAGGCTGCATGAATTACATCAGTTGAATAACTAAATCTTAGGTATCACTGTCTGTATCACTGTCTTCCCATATATCATCAATTTGCTCAAGCAGGCACCTGTAACATCTCAATATGTCCTGTCACATGCGAGATGGCCCAAGGGCTTCATCCCGCTCCAGGAACATAAAGAGCTTCAAACCATTCCATCAGGTCATAGGAATGAAGTCTATAATTGTTACTGGTATTTGGCATGTCAAATACAACACGGGTAGCTTGCCAGGCTCTGCCGTGTAGGTGGGATACTCTAGTATTCACCTCAAAACTCAAGCAATTATTGATGAACCGCAGGGCTGCAAAGTGGCTGTGAGCCGGGCTGTGATCAGCTCTTCTGCTGGGTGGAGCTCTGAGGAGAGGGAAGTCCGGATGTGAAAAATGGTGGCCCTCATGGTGTAGGAGTTCCTATGGCTTCTTGTGAGGCTCTGCTGGGGTGGTAGGCCAGGGCTAGAACCCGCCATCCCTACTGGATGCCTCATGATCAGCTGGGCACAGGAAGGGCAAGTAGCAGCTCTGCCCCATGTGTGTGAGTCTCTGGATCGGCATACCTGGCTGATGTTAGGACCTGAAAGATGGTGAACTATGTCTGGGCAGGGCGAAGCCAGAGGAAACTCTGGTGGAGGTCCGTAGTGGTCCTGGCTTGCAAATCGGTCGTCCGACCTGGGTATAGGGGCGAAAGACTAATCGAACCATCTAGTAGCTGGTTCCATCTGAAATTTCCTTCAGGATAGCTGGCGCTCTTTCACAAACTGAACCCTGGCAGTTTTATCTGGTAAAGCAAATGATTAGAGGTCTTGGGGCCAAAACGATCTCAACATATTCTCAAACTTTAAATGGGTAAGAAGACGGCTCGCTGGCATGGAGCCTGGCATGGAATGCAAGGGCCTAGTACGCCATTTTTGGTAAATCTTAGGTAGAAAAGGGATATTTCAGTGGGAAAGGGGGGAAGGAGAGGGAAAAGGGGTGAGAGGGGGGAATCTCTAATTTCATATGGCAAAAAAATTATTTTTCTGAATCTTGCTTACTCCAGTTCAATAATGCCATTTTCTACTAATTTGTTCTGAACTGCCTTAAGGTTCAGAGATGCAGCCTTCTCTGCTCTGCCTGGGAATCAGCTCTGGCATTTGTGAAGCTAGAGCCAAAGGGCTGACCTGAAGATCTGCATTTCAATAGGGTCATTTACCTGGCTTCATCTCTAGATAGCTTAGCCCACTGTTGACTGGGCTAGGAATTTTTGGCAGGCTTCTTTCCTTAAAATAAGCTAGCAGAAATAAATGGTTTTTTGGCCATTTGCCTCTTGCAGCTGGCCAGGTTCTCTGCCCATTTGATGGGCCCAAGCGTGTGGTAGCAGCCATCTTGGCCTAGGATCAAGCCCCACTTCATGGAGTGGGTCCAGCTAGGAACTTAAAGCTTGTGGCTTTGCTGTTATTGAACTGCATACCAGAGCCTGTGTGAGTTAAAGCTTTTGGAATTTTGCTGGATTTGCGAGTCTCTGTCTTTGTTTGCCGGTGCCCATCCCCTGGGGCAGAAGGGGATCCCTAGGCTGATCTCCTATTTTGTTGGGGAACCCAGAGAGCAAGTCTGCCCATGCGAGAGGTGAGGTGGCCAGATTGTGAGCAACAAGAGGTGGGAGCGCTCTCTCCTGAGCCATCAGAGGTGGGAGCGCTCTCTCCTGAGCCACCAGAGGTGGGAGCTCTCTCTCCTGAGCCACCAGAGGTGGGAGCGCTCCTCCCTGAGCCACCAGAGGTGGGAGCCTCTCTCCTGAGCCACCAGAGGTGGGGGCGCTCTCTCCTGAGCCACCAGAGGTGGGGGAGCTCTCTCCTGAGCCACCAGAGTTGGGGGCGCTCTCTCCTGAGCCACCAGAGGTGGGGGCGCTCTCTCCTGAGCCACCAGAGGTGGGGGGCGCCTCTCCTGAGCCACCAGAGGTGGGAGCGCTCTCTCCTGAGCCACCAGAGGTGGGGGCGCTCTCTCCTGAGCCACCAGAGGTGGGAGCCTTCCTCACCTTGAAGAGAAAGAGAAGCAGGGAGATGCTTCTCTGCCACACCAGCTCATTTCATCCCATTCAAGGTTTTGTTTTTTTAATGTGCTACGTACAGAACAAAATACTAATCATCACTCTAAAGTAGTTAAGACAATCCTACAGCCCCTAAGAGAAAACATAATCACATGAGTTCAGCTCTAGTATTATTAGTTTTGTGTTTCACCAGACACATAATACCTCTTTAGTTTCATTTAGTACCTCATCTTACATCCCATGAGAGTGTTGTGTGGGGCTGGTGGGGCCCCTTCTGACAAACACCTGCTGTGTGTTATTACAGTTTCTCATAAAGGTTGTAACATTTGTTCAATTTGCTTCTCAAACAGAATGAAAAGACCAATAAATATTAAATATGTCTCTAGCACACTATATAAGCACCATGGAAAATCACTTTTCAAACTGCTTTATATAGTTCACCCGCAAAAGATAGAATGTTCCAACATTTTAATTTTCACTGATCATATCAAATTCCTGCAGCTGCTGGACTTGGTCCAAGTCTTAAGATATGGTCATTCTTGACCACATAGCCGGGAATCGCTCTCGAGCACTGCCAGCTGGGACCGCCTCCCCCAGCCCCCAAGTCCCAGGACAGGAAGTTGTTTTCTTCTCTTTACTTTTTTTTTTGCTTTTGCTTTTTGGGTCACACCTGGCGATGCTTAGGGGTTATTCCTGGCTCTTTGCTCAGAAATTACTCCTGGCAGTGCTTGGGGGACCATATGGGATGTCGGGGATCGAACCCGGGCCAGCACAGGCCAGCCACGTGCAAGGCAAATGCCCTACCCGCTGGGCTATTGCTCTGGCCCCGGGAAGTTGTTTTCTTATCTCCTGTGCTCACTTATTTGGAATCATTGTGAGAAATGTGTGTTACTGTGCACAGACAAACATATCTAACGAAAGTAAGGTGATACAAAAACATAGACTATAAAGGGGCCGGAGAGAATAGTACAGTGAGCAGGCATTTGCCTTGCACACAGCCAACCCACATTTGATACCCTGAACCTCATTTGGTCTCCCTGAGCACTGCCAGGAGTAATTCCCTAGTGCAGAATCAGGGACTATTCCTCGAGCAATTGCCAGGTGTGGCCCGACCTCCTCCCCATAAAAACCTGTAACACAAGCTATAATGCCTATTTGATGGATGTGATATGTATCTCTATTATGTATATATATATATGTGATATATATGTACGTAAAATGTTATGTATAATGTAAATATATATGATCTCTTGTATTTGATTGTTGTATTTGATATGCCAAAAAGCGATCACAATGATAGACCTCATTCCCATGACCTGAAGGAATAGTTTGAGGCTCTTCGTGTTCCTGGAGCGAGCAGATACCCTTGAGCTACACTAGCATGTGACAGGCCATATGGAGATGTGACTGGTGCCCGCTTGAGCAAATCGGTGAACAGTGGGAAGACAAGTGATACAAGTGATAATCTCCTGCATATTAGCCAGTGTCTGCGCATACCAGATCTCTACTTTTTATTTATTTCTTACTCATTTATTTTTATTTTTCAGGGAAGGGTGCAGCCCGGGGCCTCACGCCACAGACTCTTGGGTGGAGTTTCCCACATTTGGGAATAGCAGGGGCCCGCACAGCAAGAGCGCAGCTAGAGCCTGGCCCCAGAAAGCACCTTCGTGATGGCGGCCCCCGCCAGGTCAGTGGGCCAGATCACATCTTCGTCATGGTTTGCTTTTCATCCATGAGGCTTTTTATATGCAATATACCAACAGGTATCAGAATATGCCGTGTTGTTGGGTTCTATTTTAAAAAGCAGATGGAGTTTCCGTGATTTTCAGTGCTGCTAGTGATGGCTTCTGGTGCACAGAATTCCAGCCCCACGGCCACAGCTCAGCTGCCTGTCCCTCAGCGTGTCTTTATTAAGTGCGTGTGAGGATGGACTCAGGCTGTTTATGCAAAGTCTCTCCCTGGTTTGTTTTGGGAAGTTTTACCCCCCACCCTCCCTGCTTTCGGTCTTTTAAACTGAACTGATTGCTGGACTTTAAATTTATTTCTGGAAAGGTGTTGATGTAATTTGAACGGAAAATAAACAGGCTTTCCTGTAGGGGTTTGAGATGTAATTTGGAATGTAAATTTTTGGGGAAATGTTTATTTTTATTTTCTAGGAACCTAAACAGTTCTCAGAGGGGCCTCTCAGTTTTCTTTGGGAAGTGAATAGGGAGAGCAGGACACTGAAGAGAAAGTGGACGTTCAAAGTCAGCAAGTTCCCAAATGAAAGCAGGCCTTGGCCCCCAGAGGGGATGGCCTGGGTGGGGTTCCCCCTTCTCATGCTCGTGGTGCCTTTGACAGAGAATCTTTGTTTTCTCTGGGAAATCTTTGCTTTAGCATGCAGCCTGAACTGGGGTCCCTCTGTGGCACAGCGTATGCTCCCCGAGTCCCATGAGGAGTGAGCCCTGAACACAGAACCATTAATCAGTCCTGAGCACAGAGCCGGAGTCAGTCCTGAGCAAAGAGCCGGAGCAGCCCGGGCCAGCGGACCGCACAGACGCACCCCACAAGCCGGGCCAGAGCCGGAGTCAGCCCTGGGCACAGAGCCGGGAGTCAGCCCTGAGCACAGTCAGATATGGCTGCAAAACAAAATGAAACAAAACAAAGCAGAACGAAAATTCTGCATTCAGAAGCCAGAGAGATGGTCCAGGGGTTGGGGCATGTTCGTTGCTTGCGGTCAACCCTGGGTTTAGCACCTGCAGGCATGTCCAGGGAGGGCCCTGGCACTGTAATTCTGAGATTGGGGTATGGAGTGATCCTACTGAAACCCAAATCAAGAGGTTCTCTGTCACCATCTCCCGCCTCCACCCTCTCACAGTGACGTTATTTTTGTTGCTATTTTAGTTTTTGGGCCACACCTGGTAGTGCTCAGGGATTATACTGGGCCTGTGCTCAGGAATTACTCCTGGCAGCCTTGGGGGCCATATGGGACGCAGGGATCAAATTCCGGTCAGCTCTGTATGAGGCAGCCGCCCTACACTACACGCTATCTCTCTGGCCCTCGTACTTACTGATTGTCTGCCTTCTCCTGTGAGAAGTTTGGAGTTTTCATTCCTTGCCTTGTTGCTGATGTTGTTGCTATCAGGCCTGTACACCTGCCTAAACAACATGCACTTTTGCTTTTTTTCTGATTCGAAGAAAGGACATTCTAGTGAGACTTACTTTTTTTATTTTATATCTTCCCATGTTCTCTGGCTTCTAACCATTTGTGTTGGATGTAGCTCATTGAATCCCAAGTCTGGAATATGGCCCAGGAGTACTCTACCTCAGCAGATCAATCCATACCCCTTTCTGGGGGTCCTCCGGTTGTCTTTCTGTCTTTTCTTTATAAGATGTGGTGTGAGGAACATCTTCTCACTCCACTGTGAGAGGAAAGAGAGAGAGGGAAAGAGGGAGAGAGAGAGGAAGAAAGAGGGAAAGGGTGGAGAGAGAAAGAGAGGCAGGGAGGGAGAGAAAGAGAAAAGGAGGGAGGGAGAGAGAGAGGAAGGGAGAGAGTCCTGTTCTGTTTGAATTTTTTTTGAGTCAGGGATGGACTGTCCAGGTAAACAGCGATGCTAAACCATTCCCCTAACAGGTGATGCCAGATAATGTGTTCCAGAGAGGCACAGCTCTGCTTCCGCCACTCCCCTCCCCCATTTAATGCTTGAAAATATAAACACCTTGATTTGCAAAATTGTTCGTAATCCAGCTTCAGCTATAATCCAATTTCGGGTATTCAGTATTCTAGTGACAATCTGACTCTAGCATCGTGACAATCTAATGCTAGAATACTGTTTCCCCTTAGCGGGCACTTTCAGTCTTTGCCCAGATTCCCAAAGGATTCTTTTCCTTTTCTGTAAAATAAGGAACAATTACCAGAAAATATCTTTCTGTGGGTTATTCTGAGCCAGTATTCTCAGAAATGCTGGTTGCTCTTTTGACATTTTTCATTTTGATTCTGCATTTGTGAACCTTCTGAATGTAGCCTGACTTATCTTCTGTTTCTGCAGTGTGTTGGCTCCTGTTGTTCATGTAAAGATGTGCTGCTGCACTCAAGTTCTTTTACCTCATCAGAATGCCCTAAGATATCTCTAAGTTTTCATCTTTTTTGGGGGAGGGTCACAAGTGGTGTTGCCCAGGGGTTGCTCCTGGCTTTGCACTGAGGAATCACTCCTGGCGGTGCTTGGGAGACCCTATGGGATGCCGGGATTGAACCCAGGTCGGTCACGTGCAAGGCAAACGCCTACCCGGTGTGATCTCACTCCAGTGCCTTGTACTTAGTCATCAGTTGGATTCTAGTTTCCAGTTCCTTTGCTTCTGAAACTTTCCTTATTCTTCCTGGGCTTTAGTTTTGCCACATGATACCCAACAACTTCTGCATCTGTATGTTCCTGCCCTGAGAGTGACATGTTAATCCCTACCACTTTGCTTCTTGCCCAAGGGCCAATCAACAGGCTAATCTAATGACCAGTTCTCTCGGGGTCCCTTTGTGAAATGTCTCAATCACCGGAAAGGAGATTTGCTCACTGTTGAGTGATAGCCATGCTTGGACTAGCCTGGCAGGTGCTCGGCACTCTCTGCTCTGCACTGTCGTGTCTTGTCTTGCTTTTTGCTTTTCACCTAAAATGTTCTGTTTTGTTTGGGAGAACATGGCAAGGAGAAGAAGCTGCCCTCTTTCTCGCCCTTCACTTGGGCTGTCTCGTCCGTGGCTCCATATGGATCCATTCCCGGTGGGTTCTGGGCTGTAGGGATGCGTGGTGGTCAGATGTGGGGCAGCTGTCCAGCTGCGCCACACACGGGAATGCCCTGAAGCTGTCGCTCCCAGGACGTTCGACAAACCTTTCTAGGTTGCAGCTGCTCTTCGCCCACATGCCCTCTAGGTCTTCTCAGGCCCATCGACTGTGTCAGGGTGGAGAGGGGACTGGTGTTCTTCTGCTCTGGGTCTTCCCACAATCCCTACGGACCCCTCAGCTTCCTCCCCATGGCGGCTGACTACAGCCCTTGTGGAGGCTTGGGGTCCGCAGTGGCACAAGCTTGCTCAGAAGAAACCGTGAGTGTTCTGGCTGCTGGCGAGGCCGTGCGCGGAGTGAGGGTGTTCAGAGATGCTCTCTCAGTGGCAGCGGCCCCCTTCCACTAATCCCCCATGCTGATGAGGACATTCTTGGTTTTCTTTTGTGTTTTGGGGGCGGCCGGGCAGCATTCAGAGGGCACCAGGTGGTGCCCAGAATCGGACTGGGCTCAGTGGCAGCAGGACGAGTGCCTGAACTCTCCGATCATCTCTGCACGCAGGACAAGTGACCGATCCCTCATATCACCTCTCCTGCCTGTGCTGGGGACATCGTCCATCCATGGCCCTGGTGGGACTCGGGACCAGCCCGAGACATGCAGAGTGAAGTCACACCTGTGGCTGTGTCTTGCTGAGCCCTGGCAGGGCTGGCTGCTCAGCCCAGCCAATAGCTGCTAGCGCTGCTGTGGCTGGGGCTTGTGTCCCTGAGAGCAGGGAGGGGCTTGGAGTGGGGTGGGGCCGGGGTCTCACCTCGGAGCCCTGCAGACACAGAGAAACAGCCGCAGTCCAGGAGGGCAGCCACAGTGGGAGGTGCAGGAAGAGGGCATGTGGCTTCACTGCCACCCCCGCCAGCGCTAGGCAATGGAAAGTGCCTGTGTGTGTGTGTGTGTGTGTGTGTGTGTGGTTTCTGTCCTCACAAAAGTGGTCCTATGAAGAGTGCAGGTGCCCCCTTTGGTGTGTATGACTGTCTTCCCATTCATCATCGATTACTCGAATGGGCACCAGTAACATCTCCATATGTCCTGCCTCATGCTAGTGTAGCCCAAGGGCAAGTGCTCACTCCAGGAACACAAAGAGCCTCACACCATTCCATCAAGTCACCGGAATGAGGTCTATCATTGTTACTGGTCTTTGGCATGTCAAACATGCCACAGGTAGCTTGCCAAGCTCTGCCGTGCGGTGGGATACTCTAGAAGTCACCTTTGGTGTGTTGAACAGGTGAAATGAACTGGAATTGGTGAAGACGATTTGGGGTGCTGGAGGGACCGCCCTGTCGGAAGGAACTTGCCTTGCAGGTGGCTGGCCTCAGGGTCAATCCCAGGCACCACAGGGGTCCACCCAGCACCAACAGGTGTGAGCCCTGAGCACAGGTGGGAGGAGGTCCTGAGCACTGCCGGGTGTGGCCCCACGACCAAAAAATAAACACCTTTGGGTCGATTCTCGAGGGGGTTGAGGTGGGCTCGTACGGAACCAGCCAGACAACTTGGGGACAGTATTTCTAGAAACATCTCTGCTTTGCTGCTGTGTGACAGAAAGTTAACTTGGAAGTTTTTCCACGTGCCCCTCCCCCGTCCCCAACACACACACCCACACCCACACCCACAGCCACAGCCACACCCACCCCGACCCTCCCACCCACCCCCACCCCCACACTCACCCCCACACCCACCCCACCCACCCACCCCACCCCACACCCACCTAGCTCCTGGAGCCTGGCTGAGAAGGCGTCCTCACAGGGATTAAATCTTTCACTTGACTCTCATTTGTCAGCTGAGAGAAAAACCTGGAGCAATGTGTGGATGCCAGAGGGCGTGTGTGAAGAGAAAGAAAAGGAAATGGTGAGATTGGTGTGGCTGGGAGCCCCCTGGGCGCCCCAGTCTCCTTGGAGTCATCTGTGGGAGGTTTAATCCAAAGACAGTTATTCGGAGAATGAGACTTTACGGATTATCCAGGTCACACCCAGCTGTGTCTGGGCAGCTGGGCAGTAAAGTGACTCCTCTGTGGCTTAACCCGAGCAACAGGCAGAGTCCACCTGGAGCGAGAACAAGCTTCTCTGGGGACGTTTCTGCTTTAGCCCAGAAGACTCAGATGCACCTTGGAAAATTGCATCCAGACCACAGATAAAGAGGAGGGGGCTGGGAAGCCGCATTCCACAGTGCTGCCTGTGGTCCTGGTTCTGACGTTTAAGGGTGAGTTAATGAGCGCATGGGGCTCTGTATCTCTCAGGGTCATCATCTCACAGTGATGACAAAATGCAAACCAACATTTGGGGTTGCCCAGATGCCCTCTGGGGATGTGACTGTCTCTCGGCTCTGCCTCCTCCCATGTCCTCCTCCTCCCTCTCTCACCCTAAGTCCTCCTCCTCCCTCCTCCCCTCCCCCACCCACAGCCCTCCCCCCCTCCACCCTACGTCCCTCCTCCCTCTCACCCTACAGTCCTCCTCCTCCCTCTCTCACCCTACAGTCCTCCTCCTCCCTCTCTCACCCTACAGTCCTCCTCCTCCCTCTCTCACCCTACAGTCCTCCTCCCTCTCTCACCCTACAGTCCTCCTCCTCCCTCTCTCACCCTACAGTCCTCCTCCTCCCTCTCTCACCCTACAGTCCTCCCTCCCTCCCTCTCTCACCCTACAGTCCTCCTCCCTCCCTCCTCTCACCCTACAGTCCTCCTCCTCCCTCTCTCACCCTACAGTCCTCCTCCTCCCTCTCTCACCCTATAGTCCTCCTACCTCTCTCACCTTATCGTCTTCCCTCCCTTCTGCCTTTGTTTCCCTCTTTTTGGATCAAAATGGTGATGTGGAGGGGCTCCTCCTGGCTCTGCACTCAGGAATTACCCCTGGAGGTGCTTGGGGGACACTATGGGATGCTGGGGATGGAACCAGGTTGGCCCCGTAAGGCAAGCACCTTCCCTTCTGGGCTATCGTCCTGGCCCTGCTTCTGCCTCTACCATGCCAAGAGTGCTGTGGCCTTTCTTGACATCTGCTGAAGGACATGTTAAGCTTGTCTGGGAGCTTTGCTGTTTTACTCACTCACAGCTTAATCTACTTAAGCCAAGGTTCATTCTAATGAGACCTCTCTTCTATGTAAACACTGCTAGAGGGGGTTGCAGTTACAGAAATCACCTTGACTGAATAACTTCTGACTTATACATCTACTAAGACTTCTATATTTTCTAGATTGGGCACAGCTCCTCTTTATACCCATTACACCCAGGTGGGACAGTTAGAATTTACCAGGAGACTATCCCAACCTTGACTCTCTGGAGGAGACTGCAGCTACCTGGTGGCCCCTGGTGGATATAGCAGCCAAGACTCCCTGGAGGGATAGCAGCCACCTGGTGGCCCCTGGTGTATATAGCAGCCTTGACTCCCTGCAGCGGATTGCAGCCACCTGGAGGCCCCTGGTGGATATAGCAGCCTTGACTCTCTGGAGACAATAGCAAAGACTTGGTGGCCAGTGGTGTATATAGCATCCTTGACTCCATGGAGGAAATTTCAGCCACCTGGTGACCCCTGCTGGATATAGCAGCCTTGACTCCCTGTAGGGGTTTGTAGCCACCTGGTGGCTCCTGTGCATATATTAGCCTCAACTCCCTGAAGGGGATTGCAGCCACCTGGTGGCTCCTGGTGGATAAAGTAGCCTTGACTCCCTGGAGGGTATTGCAGCCACCAGATGGCCCCTGGTGGATATAGCAGCCTTGACTCCCTGGAGGGGATTTCAGCCACCTGGTGGCCCCTGGTGTGTATATCAGCCTTGACTCCCTGCAGGGGATCGCAGCCACCTTGTGTTCTCTGATGGATATAGCAGCCTTGATTCCCTTGAGGAAACTGCAGCCACTTGGTGTTCCCTGGTGGATATAGCAGCCTTGACTCCCTGGAGGGGATAGCAGCCACCTGGTGGCCCCTGGTGTATATAGCAGCCCGAGTCCCTGCAGTGGATTGCAGCCAACAGGTGCCCCTGGTGGATATAGCATCCTTGACTCCCTGGAGGAAACTGCAGCCAACTGGTGACCCTGGTGGATACAGCATCCTTGACTCCCTTGAAGGGATAGCAGCCACCTGGTGGCCCCTGGTGGATATAGCAGTCTAGACTTCCCGGTGGGGATTGCAGCCACTTGGAGGCCCCTTGTGGATATAGCAGCCTTGAATCCTTGGAGGGGATTTCAGCCACCTGGTGGCCCCTGGTGGATATTGCAACCTTGACTCTTGGAGACTGCAGCTACCTGGTGGCCCTTGGTGGATATAGCACCCTTGCATCCCTCAGTGGATTGCAGCCACCTGGTGGCCCCTGGTGGATATAGCAGCCTTGACTACCTGCAGGAACCTGCAGCCACCTGTTGGCCCCTGGTGGTTATAGCATCCTTGACTCCCTGAAGGAAACTGCAGCCACCTGGTGGCCCTGGTGGATATAGCAGCCTTGACTCCCTGACGGAAACTGCAGCCACCTGGTGTTCCTGGTGGATTCTCTCCATGGAGCCTTGACTCCATGGAGAGAATTGCAACCACTTGGTGCCCCCTGCTGTCTATAGCAGCCTTGACTCCCTGGAGGAAACTGCAGCCACCTGATGACCCCTGGTGGATATAGCAGTCTTGACTCCCGGCGGGGATTGCAGCCATTTGGTGGCCCCTGGGGGATATAGCAGCATTGAATCCCTGGGGTGGATTTCAGCCACCTGGTGGCCCCTGGTGGATATAGCAGCCTTGACTTACAGGAGGAAACTGCGTCCACCTTTGGCCCCTGGTGGATATAGCAGCCTTGCTTCCCTGCAGGGGGATTGCAGCCACCTGGTGGCCCCTGGTGGATATAGTATCCTTGAGTCCCTGTAGGTTATTGAGTCACCTGGTCGACCCTGTGGATATATTAGCCTGAACTTCCTGAGGGGGATAGCAGCCACCTGGTAGCCCCTGGTGCATATAGCAGCCTTGACTCCCTGGAGGAAACTGCAGCCACCTGGTGACCCCGGTGGATATAGCAGCCTTGACTACCTGCAGGAACTTGCAGCCAACTGTTGGCACCTGGTGGATATAGCATCCTTGATTCCCTGAAGGAAACTGCAGCCACCTGGTGGCCCTGGTGGATATAGCAGCCTTGACTCCCTGGAGAGAATTGCAACCACTTGGTGGCCCCTGGTGGATATAGCAGCCTTGACTCCATGTAAGAAACTGCAGCCACTTGGTGGCTCCTGGGGATATAGCAGCGTTGACTCCTGGGTGGGGATTGCAGCCACCTGGTGGCCCTTGGTGGATATCGCAGCCTTGATTCACTAGAGGAAACTGCAGCTACCTGGTGGCCCCTGATAAATATAGCACCCTTGCCTCCCTCAGTGAATTGTAGCTACCTGGTGGATCCGGTGGATATAGCAGCCTTGACTCCCTGGAGGGGATTACAGCCAACTGGTGGCCCCTGGTAGATATAGCTGCCTTGAACCCTTGGAGGGGATATAAGCCACCTGGTGGCCCCTGGTGGGTATACCAGCCTTGACTCCCTCCAAGGGATTGCAGCCAACTGGTGTTCTCTGGTGGATATAGCAGCCGTGATTCCCTGGAGGAAACTGCAGCCACCTGGTCGCCCCTGGGGGATATAGCACACTTGCCTCCCTCAGTGGATTGGTGCTACCTGGTGGCTCCTGTTGGATACAGCAGCCTTGACTCCCTGGAGGGGATAGCAGCCACCTAGTGACCCCTGGTGTATATAGCAGCCTTGACTCCCTGCAGAGGATTGCAACCACCTGTTGGCCCCTGGTGCATATAGCAGCCTTGACTACCTGCAGGAACCTGCAGCCAACTGTTGGCCCCTGGTGGATATAGCATCCTTGAATCCCTGAAGGAAACTGCTGCCACCTGGTGGCCCTGGTGGATATAGCAGCCTTGACTCCCTGGAGAGAATTGCAACCACTTGGTGGCTCCTGGTGTATATAGCATCCTTGACTCCTGGAGGAAACTGCAGCCACCTGGTGGCCCCTGGGGGACATAGAAGCCTTGACTCCCTGCAGGGGGATTGCAGCCACCTGGTGGCCCTTGGTGGATATCGCAGCATTGACTCTCTGTAGGAGACTGCATCTACCGGGTGGCCCCTGGTGGATATAGCAACCTTGCCTCCCTCACGGATTGCAGCTACCTGGTGGCTCCTGTTATATATAGCAGCCTTACTCCCTGGAGGGGATTGCAGCCACCTGGTGGCCCCTGGTGTATATAGAAGCCTTGACTCCCTGGAGGAAACTGCAGCAACCTGGTGACACCTGGTGGATATAGCAGCCTTGACTACCTTGAGGGGGTAGCAGCCACCTGGTGGCCCCTGTTGGATATAGCAGCCTTGACTCCCGGAGGGGATTGCAGACACCTGGTGCCCCCTGGGGATATAGCAGCATTGAATCCCTGGAGGGATTTTAGCCTCTTGGTGGCCCCTGGTGGATATAGCAGCTTTGACTTTCTGGAGGAAACTGCATCCACCTTGTGACCCCTGGTGGATATAGCAGCCTTGACTCCATGGAGGGGATTGCAGCCACCTGGTGGCCCCAGGTGGATATAACATCCTTGACTCCCTGCAGGGGATTGCAGAAGCCTGGTTGCTCCTGGGGGATATAGCAGCATTGATCCCTGAAGGGGATTCCAGCCACCTTGTGACCTCTGCTGGATATAGCAACCTTGACTCCCTGGAGGGGATAGAAGCCACCTGGTGGCCCCTGCTGGATATAGCAGCCTTGACTTCCTGGAGGAAACTGCATCCACCTTTAGTCCGTGGAGGGGATTTTAGCCACCTAGTGGCCCCTGGTGTATATAGCAGGCTTGACTCCCCGGAGGACATTGCAGCCACTTGGTGGACCCTGGTGTATATAGCAGCCTTGACTCCCTGCAGGGGATTTAAACCACCTGGTGGCCCCTGCAGGATATAGCAGCCCTGACTCCCTGGAGGAAACTGCAAACACCTGTAGACCCCTGGTGGATATAGTAACCTTGACTCCCTTGAGGGATTTTTAGTCACCTGGTGGCCCCTGGTGGATATAGCAGCTTTGATTCCCTTGAGGAAAGTGCAGCCACCTGGTTGTCCCTGGTGGATATAGCAGCCTTGAATCCCTGGAGGGGATTTCAGCCACCTGGTGGCCCCTGGTGTATATAGCAGCCTTGACTTCCTGGAGGAAACTGCATCCACCTTTGGCCCCTGGTGGATATACCACCCTTGCCTCCCTGCAGGGGATTGCAGCCACCTGGTGGCCCCTGGTGGATATATCAGGCTTGACTCCCTGTAGGGGTTGCAGCCACCTGGTGGCCCCCGTGGATATATTAGCCTCAACTCCCTGAAGGGGGATTGCAGCCACCTGGTGGTCCCTGGTGGATATAGCAGGCTTGACTCCCTGGAGGAAACTGCCGCCACCTAGTGGCTTCTGGTGAATATAGTATCCTTGACTCCCTTGAGGGTATTGCAGCCACCAGATGGCCCCTGGTGGATATAGCAGCCTTGACTCCCTGGAGCGGATTTCAGCCACCTGGTGGCCTCTGGTGGGTGTATCAGCCTTGATTCCCTGCAGGGGATTGCAGCCACCTGGTGTTCTCTGGTGGATATAGCAGCCTTGATTCCCTGGAGGAAACTGCAGCCACCTGGTGTCCCCTGGTGGATATAGCAGCCTTCACTCCCTCTAGCGGATTGCAGCCTCCTGGTGGCCCATTTTGGATATAGCAGTCTTGACCTCCTGGAGGTCATTTCAGCCACCTGGTGGCCCCTGGTGGATATAGCAGTCTTGACTCCTTTAGGGAATAGTAGCCACCTGATAAACCCTTGATGGTGTAGTAATTGACTCCAGAAGGGTTGTGATGACACCTGGAAACCCCTGGAAACCCCTGGGTGATGCAGCAGTACTGAGTCACAGGAGGGGATGCTGCCCCCTCGTGGACCCTGGCGGATGCTGCAGTACTCAGTCTCGGGAGGGGATGCTGCCACCTGGTGTCCCATGGTGGATACAGAAGCTCTGACTCTGGGGACGTGTGCTGGTGGCACCTGACAGGTGCAGCAGCATTAACTCCCAGAAGGGTCATGCTGGCACTTGGCAGCTCGTGGCTGATGCAGCAGCCTGACTCCTGGGGGGAATGCTGCTACCTGGCAGCCCCTGGCGGATGCACCCTCACTCATTCCCAGACAGGGGATACTAGCACCTGAAAACCCCTGCCGCATGCAGCAGCACTGACTCCCAGGTGGGGTGTGTGCCATCTGGTGGCCCTGGCAGTCAAAGTGGCACTGACACACAGGAATGGCTTCTGCCACCTGGTGGCCCCTGGAGGATATAGCAGCTTTTACTCCCAGAAGGGGTTGCTGCCACCTGGTGGACCCTGTTGGGTATAGCAGCTTTGACATCCTGGTGTCGATGCTGCCACCTCGATGTGCCTGGTGGATATAGCAGCTTTGAGTTCCTGTAGGGGATACTCTTACCTGGTGCCCTCTGGCGTATATAGCAGCTTTGATTCCCAGAAGAGTTTCCGCCTCCTGGCGGCCCCTTTTGGGTATAGCAGCTTTGACCTCCTGAAGGAGGGAGCTGCCACCTGGTGGCCCCTGATGGATATAGTAGCTTTGACTCCCTGGAGGAGGATGCTGCCACCTGGTGGCCCCTGGTGGATATAGTAGATTTGACTCCCTGAAGGGGGTATGCTGCCACCTGGTGGCCCCAGATGTATATAGCTGTTTGATTCTCTGGATGTGGATGCTGTCACCTGCAGCCCTTGGTGGTCACAACAGCTTCAACTCCCTGGAGGAGGAAGCTGCCACCTGGTGGCCCCTGTTGGATATAGCAGCCTTGACTCCCTGGAGGAGGAAGCTGCCACCTGGTGGCCCCTGTTGGATATAGCAGCCTTGACTCCCTGGAGGAGGATGCTGCCACCTGGTGGCCCCTGTTATATATAGCAGCCTTGAGTCCCTGGAGGAGGATGCTGCCACCTGGTGGCCCCTGGCCATTGAAGCAGAGCTGACTCCCAGGAAGGACCCCCTGACATTTCTGTGGCTCATATGCCCCCTCCCTCTGTGCCACATCTCATTAGTGCAGCCTGAACCGACCAACCTTTTAGTGAAAACAAAACTACATTGTTGACAGTTTAAACTCTGTGTTACTTGAGTCAGTAACGGTCTACTCCAGCGGTTGTCTCCAAGTCGCATAACATGTCCAACCCATCTGCTTTTCAATACCTTGGCAAAGGAGACAGCATCCCCGACTCTGGAACATCGATGGAGGTCGGAAGTCCGGATTCCTTCTCTCACTTGACTGAGGCGTGGTATTCTAAACATAGCTCTTTCGATTCCTCTTTGGGATACCCAAATAGCGTTCTCATCCTGCTTTCGTAGGGCCCGGTCTCTGAGGCATATGTTAATGCAAGGAGAACAGTGGAGTTGAAGAGATGTGCCCCGAAGCCAGAGGTTCTTTGTCCTTTTAGCTATTCCTTTGATGCTCTTGAAGGTGTTCCATGCCGCTCTATTCCTCCTACGCAGCTCAGGTTTTAGGTCATTTATAATCAATAATCACTGATTATATTGCTAGACAATGAAAAGTCATTCAAAGCCATGCTTAAAAATATATTGAAATGCATGTATCTACAGTTTCAATAAACTTTCTGAAGGTTTTTCAAGGGTTCCAGAAGGTAGGCATTTCATTTGGGTGACTTTTGCCCTAAAGGATATTCAGAAATAGATGAAGTGTAAGATTATAAGTACAAATGGATTATATATATATTATTCTTATATTTGCAGATATTTTATATAACATGAATTTTATAGTAAAGTGCTGTATTACATTTTGATTGTGAGGGATTAAAACTACAATAGAGAAATCCTATAATGTTTTATGCTAAGTTTTTTTCTACAGAGAATAACCACTTCTAAGATACTTTACATGAGTCCTGCAGTTCACCATATTATGCTTATCTGTTTGGTGAATTAAAAGGTCAGAACCCAAAGGTAATCTCAACTTTTATTCAAATACAAAAAGAATGAAGAAAGATGCAAGTAATAGTATCACTTCTTATTGAAAGAACATTTTTATTTTTTGACAGAACATTTATAAACTCCTTTGAAAGAGACAGTGTCAGCTCTCTGCAAATGTCAAAACTATGTCGATGTTTATTTATCAATGAAAAACTTATTCAAAACATTATAAAGAATGTTTTTAACTAGTAAGTAGAGTACAAGAAAAAAAGAGCTAAAAACAGTACAAATTTTAAAAAAAGAAAATAGTAGCGTACAAATGTTATACGAATGAGTTCTTTGGCATAATACAAACATACTATTAAATATTAAAAATGCTCTTATTTGTTTCTCATTGTGATCATGCATCTTTTGAGCTGTAAGTTCTTTAGAAGTTTTAACTATTCAAGGAAGACAAGAAATCTAACCTCTAAAATGTCCTCAGTAAACAGATTCACTTGGGGAAACGGAAGTTCATCACTCAGGTGGTTGATGTGAGGCCCTGAGATCTCTCCCTGACACCATGAAAGAAAAAAATATATCTAAGACCAAAAAGTCCATGAAATCCCTAATCCAAATTCCCCATTTGTCTCTGATAATTAAAACAAACAGAAGTAGAATTGAACTTTCACAGAAATACATAGAATTAACACTGAATGTTTGGGCAAAAAATTAAAAAAAAATGTGAATGGGTGAATTTTCCAAGTCCTAGAAACCTTTTTCAAGTGAATAAATCATGTATGATAAGCTTCGTGAATATGCTTTCAAAAATCTTTACTTAACTTTAAGTGCACAATCTGCTCCTTTGGGTCAGCACAGATTACATTCTTAGTGACCATATAGTCTTCACATCATCAGTTATTTCAAAAGTCACAACTTCTCCAGGTTTGCACTGATCTTTACATCAAATCGTCATTTTAAAGATAATTTTACCACATTAACAATGGTAGACCTTTATGTTAAGGCATGCTAAGGCTTAGAGGGACTAACATAGTCCCTTATATTAATGTAACACTCACTGAAGAAACCAAGTTTGCTAATGTTAATCAAAGCCTGTTTGATATTTTGGGAGAGGATAATACACACACCTTTCATTTCTAGCTTTGAAATTGTGTACATAATTTGTATACATTGACAAAATAAGAACACTTACAGTTTTACATTCCACTGAACATCGTTCCAACCTTCAAACCTCAATAAATTTTAAAACACTACGTGTGGAGGCTAGGTAAGACAGAAAATGGAACAGTTGCAACAACATGAGGGCTAACCCCCACCCCAACCCGCTAAAAAAGGGAACAACACACCCCCCCCTTTTAATTGTTGTTCTGTAACCATACGGGGGGGGAAAAAGGAGAAAAAGAAAGAGAAAAGGAAAAAAAAAAAGAACCGAGGAGGGGGGGAGGGAGGGAACCGGGGGGGGGGGGAGGGCGTGGGCGGGTGGGTGCGCACCACCCCCCCTTTAACTTTTATATCTTTTTTTGTAAAAAAAAAATTAAAAAAAGTGTGATTGAGTTATATTCTAAAGTTTTATAATTCCTGGGACCCTCCTCTGATATCTCTGAGAAACTTTATCATAAATAATACTTTATGATAAATACTTTACTGTATTATAAATGATACTTCATTATAATAAAACTTGCCGTTTCCCACAACTGCCAACTATTTTTGGAAAATGTTTTAGAGAAAATATAACAATAGTGGCTTTTATTTGCTGATTGCTTTGCCAATTAGTGGAATCTTCCTTAATTTTATTCTTACTCAGACAAAAATTCTGAAGTAACTACATTGTACAGCTTCAAATATTATCTGAGAATAAAAAAAAAAAAAAACACTTATCTTACTTCACATTAAAATCTGTAGTTATGGCCGATGTAAATATCTTCTAATATTTTCTGACCCTTCTGATTTTAATAACAATACCCAAATATATTTGAAAGGCAGCAGTGCAAAAGGAGTATATATCTTTGAGGAATCTTTGCATATAAGTAGTAGTAAATATGTATATAAATATATATATCAATATAAATAATTATATATGTATTGATTTTCAGTGAAGCAAGGTAGATTTTATTGAAGGAAACTTGTGCATAAAGATATGAAAGGATATTAAAAGGGAAAATATGTTCAAGAGAGAGCACCTGTAATATATATATATATATATATTACAATCCACAATATGTAATTGAAGGAAGAGAAAAAGAGAGAGAGAGTAAGAGAGAAGAGATAAAGAGCCTGCCCTAGAGGCAGGTCGGGGATGGGGGAGGGAATCGGGAACATTGGTGATGAGAAATGGGCACTAGTGGAGGGATGGGTGCTGGAACATGCTGGGCATTGTATGTCCAAAATCCAAACATGAACGTTTTTGTAATTGTTTATCTCATGGTGGTATCATCAAATATATTAAAAAATTTCATTTGGTTTATGTCAAAATTATTTAAATTCATTTTTGGAAGATCCTTTTTTGTACAAGGATTGAAGGAGAGACTTGAGTTTTTTCCTCAACAAAATTTTCCTCAACCAAATTTTCACCAGATACACTACCTTCCTTTATCTTTTTTGTGTTTTGCTTTTTTATATGAAAACATGAAATATAGTTATGGATGCAGTCTTTATGTGGATGTCTCTTGATTTTGACATCTATTTCCATACCTATTGGTGACTTCACCATTTCTCCCCTTTTTGTGTAAGCTTAGTAGTTTTTAACGGTTGCCAGACATTATAAACTATATCCTATTGGTTGTGAATTTTCAGTTTTCTGTAAATATTACTCAACTTGGTAGACCATATATTTGAGAGTTAGTCTGCTACACTGACAGTAGTCTTTAGATATATGTTTAGAGACATTAGACTAGTGCAGAGTCCAAGGCTCCTCATTCATAAAGACAGGCATGCCCTGTGTGTTACACCCAGTGCATCACGGATTACCAAGCTTTCCAACCTGATTTCTAGAAAGTCACTATTTGTGGAATGGGGGATCAGAGTGGTCCACAGCTTGTGGTACTCCTGGCTCCATGCTAAGGGATCACTCCTTAGAGGCTCAAGGGTCTTGTGTGATGCAGCAGATTGATGCCTGTTCGGCAGGATTCAAGGTCCTATAGTCACGTTTTCTACTCCTAGGAGCTCTAGTATCTTTAGAACCCCTTCAAGATAGCAGTCTGTCAAAAGCCCGTATTGTTTTGATTTTAGTCACACAATATGCCCAAACGTCGGCCTTCTCTGAACAACTCTTTGTTAGTGCCTGTCCTGGACTTGTTAGAATTTCAGCTCTAAATTCTCATGTAAGTATGCTGGGACTAGACTCTCCTTACCACACCTGCAGGGGGAAACCAAACAAACAAAAAAACTATCAGTAATCTTTGTAAGCCAGTATCATCTGTTGTTCTCTGCGTGTATAGAATCACTCTTCTTCACTATTGATGCCAAATGAGTTGGAAAACAGTATTCTAACACTGCAGAATTAAGAAAAAGTCGTAAAATCAAATACTAATGATAGATCTTAAGTAAAAAGGTTTTTGCTCTCTAGCATAGCATGAGTAGAAGCCGTCCACCAGCCTAGGGGAAATTTCAAACAGCAACCAGGTTTCCTGCACCACCCGTGGACTGGCACACAGGCGCAGAACTTCCGCTCCCTCAAGCCCAGAGCAAATTGCGCCTGCCCATAAGTGCAGGACTGCCCATACTCCCAAGGACTCCAGCCCATCAAAAAACAAATCAGAGTTGTTCCGCCCACTGGGCGGCCTCAGCTAATCGCCTGCCCTGCCGCGCAGTGCATGGTGGATCCAAAACTGCCCCTCAACTGGAGCTCAGCGCTGGGAGAATGGAGGCAGCCTCACAGACCTCAGTGGAAGCTGCTCTGAGAGAGTTAGTGTAAGCCCCGGGTTACAGCCTGGTGTGGGCAGGGTGCAGCTTGGGGGCCCTTAGGCCTGTCCTTTGATACCTTCCACATGGTACGGCTCTGGGCGGGTCCTGTGAAGTCTTCAGAACCCGGTTTCTGCTTCAATTGCTGCATTGCCTGTTGCAGACTCTTGGATAACGACCCTATGGCCCGTTCCTCCACTGGGACACAGGCATCTCGGGCTCTGTCCTGAAGAGGAACAGCAGGGCTGGACTCCTGCACCCACTCCAAGGGTAGTCCTTGACTTCCGGGAGATTTCCTATATGGGACATTTCATTTCCTCTCCCTTGTGCTCATCACACCTTCTCAATTTGATCTTTTGGCAACCCTACTGTGGCTTAGCCCATAATGAGGAGGAGCTTGGCTGAGACTTCAGCATCCTGCTCTCTGACCCCCCGCCTTCTGCAAGACCCCAGCCCACGCCTAGCGCCTTCCCAATTATGCTTTCATTTACCTAAGGTCTTTTGGCTTCAATGTATGCTCTTCTGAGACACACACTACCTGTTTGTATAACTCTTTTTCATACTCCCAATTCCCTCTGCCCTGTTTCGTTTTTTCCAAGGCACTTCCTACTCTACAGGCCCTGAACACATACTGATTCAGCCACGTGTGAGAGTCAGACTCCACATTGATACACAGTATCCACACGTGTGCGCATGCACAGAATCCACAAGTGTGCGTATGCATGCAGGTTCTCTGAACAAGCTGCCAGCGAGTGTGACCTTCTACATTTCCTTACTCTTTCAGAACCTTGGCGGAGGCAACAGACATCCTGGAGTCGGAAGCCTGCAGGAGGAGGCAGATCTTCCTGCCCTGATCCTGACTGAGTTTGTGGTGGTATGTGCAAGAGGGAAGGCTTAGTGGCCGCATTGATGGTGAGCAGGCTGTCAGGAATCCCTGGACGTGAAAAGGTGAGTATGTTCCCTGCTCTGCCCTCCTCTAAACAGGAAAAGAAAGACAAGCTGCTCAGAGCCAGCTTTAGGTGGTAGACTTCCTGCAAAACTTCTGGCTCATGACGATGCTACACAGGGGCAGGATCCCTTGGCTTCCAAGACACAAGCCGTAAATAGGCAGTGGCACAGTATGGGACTGCCCTGACGGAAAGGCGGGACATGAGTATGTCAGCCCTTTAACCGAAGAGAAGACGGACTGTAGTCTCGTAGCTAGGCATACGGCTCTATCCAGAAGCCACAGAAGTGGACTGAAGGAATTTCTTTTTCCTCCTTTAGTAAAATATATTCAGTTATATTTTAATCTGTTGAAGTGTGTCGAGGACTGCTAGGGACTCTTTCCCAGGTCCTCAATCCTGGGAAAAGAGTTCCCTTCTACCTCCGATGCCGGCAGGGAATGGATAAAAACTCAGAAGTCCAGTGCAGTTTTAAAATGACTACTATCACAGGTTCTGATGTACAATCCAAGAACAGGAAAAGCCCTGGCATCTGGGTTCCTTGCTTTGCCCCAGACACCTGTAGGTCAAGATGGCTGCCACTACATGTTGAAACCCAAGAGAGAACAGAGAAGCAGAAGCCAAGGGAAGCCAAAATGGCCAAAGACGCTGAAAGAAGGCAGAAACCCCCTTTCCCAACCAGGGCAGGCTTACTCATGGAAAGTTACCAATTTAGGGCCTGAGTGTCCTTTTCATCTTGAAGTAACCTTTTTGTTATCTACAAAAGGCCCAGAACAAATTCCTGTTAGAGGTTATGAGACCCCCGCCCAGAACTTACTATCTGGCCTGAATTGCCTGGATTGCGTTTCTGCGGCGCACGCATAGCCCTAGCTGACCCATGATCCCACACGTGTGTCTAGCCACACCAAATATAGAAAGAAGTATTAAGAATGATCTGATTGGTGGGGAATGGTTACTTGGTACAAAGTGATTGGATGCCTGCGCACAGACCTTGATGTAATATTTTAAACCTATTGGATGGTTATGTGCGGGCTTTTCTGTAGCGGCGGCGGAACTATCTCTTAAAAGATTTTCCCTGGTAGGGCTTGGGGCTCTTATCCACTGACCGCTTGGGGTCATGCTATGGGCCCGAGTGTACTCGCTTATTAATAAAACGCTTGCTTTTGCATAGGACATGGTCTCTCAGAGTTTTCCTTGATAGGTGTGGCGTTCCGAGGCTCCCATTAAGTCACCCCATCGGCTGGCCAACTTCTTTTTAGTACTTCTTCTTTCTCGCAACTTATTTTATAGAGAGAAATCCTCCAAAACTTCCCTCCTTGGCCCATCTTGGTCTGGCCTATCTAGAGATGAATGCAGGTAAACAGCGCTGTTTTCATGCAGCACTTCAGGTGGGCCTTTTGGCTTCGAAGTGCCAGAGTTGATTCAGTACCTCCCGAGCTAAGCTGGGAGGGGCTGAAAATTAAGTGTAGCTGGTGCTTAATGTAGGGCTTGCCACTGCCAGTTCCTGTTTTTGCTTGGAAACTTGTCTCACTATGGAGGGCACGTTCCTGATCATGGCCAGCATTCTAGGTGTCATCTACACATTGACTATGCATCAGTAAAGGGAAGTTTCTACAATAAGCACGTTTGAATATAGTGTCGATTTTCTGTATTACTCTCCTGACAAGACATGGCTGTTTACATGTGGAACCCATCAAGACACCTTGTCAATGGTATTGTTTGACAGTTTGCTTACTGAATCTGACAGGATGCCACATTCCTGTGACTCAGTCCCATATTCATCATGCTACAGAGTCTCCTGGGCCCCATGGAGAACAAACAGTGGTATTCTAAAAAGGTTCTTTCAAAATGACAGGAAATATCACCTTCAGCATAACAGCTGGGCAGATTGTAGACAAATAGTCATTAGAGCACGTCAGATCACAAGTTTCCTGCTGCTAGTTCATACGGAGAGTCCTGTTTGGATGGGGAGTCTATGGGGAATATGATTGCCTTTGAGAGAGAATCCTCTCCTCTCTACCTCTTCACAATCAATGGCCTCCTGATACAATAATTTGATTTGACTACTAAGAAATCAAACCCTAGCTGGAGTGATCAAAACATTGATTCTGACATTCTGCTGCCTTCAACAAACACACCTGAACAATCAGAGCAAACAGAGGATCAAAGTAAAAGACTAGAAAACAATCCTTCACTCAAACAACGCCTCCAAGAAGGCCGGGATGGCCATAATGGTATCTGACAACATAGACTTCAGGTTGAAGATGGTCAGAAGGGACAGTGAAGGTCAGTTATTAATAATCAAGAGATACATATATCAGGAAGAATTTACACTGCTAAACATATATGCACCCAACGAGGGGCCAGAAAAATACCTAAATCAACTACTAATAGACTTCAAAGAAGACAGAGACAGCACCGCAATTGTGTTGGAGACCTCAACACTGCTCTAACAACTCTGGGTAGATCAACAAGTCTGAAACTTACCCAGAAAATACTGGCCCTAAAAGAAGAGATGGAAGAAAGAGGGCTGGTAGACATATACAGGCCATTTCATCCCAAGAAAGCTGAATACACTTTCTTCTCCAGCGCACATGGAACATGCTCCAAAATAGAACGCATGCTGAGCCATAAATCATACCTCCATAAAGGAGATAGAAATTGTGCCAACTATTTTTCCAGACCATGATGCACTGAAAATAGAAGTTAATCGTACACAAAAACGGTGACTAATACCAAGCACCTGGAAACTTAACAGCTGATTGCTGAACAACCAGCAAATCAAAAAAGAAATCAAAGAGGAAATCCAAAGTTTCCTAGAAAGAAATGAGACTGAAGACATGAATTACCAGAACTTATCGGATACAGCGAAAAGTGCTAAAAGGCTAGTTCATAGCTCTTCAATCATTCATGAGAAAAGGGAAAAGGGCCATCAAAGAGTCTGACTTTATAACTTAAGATCTTTGAAATTGATCAGCAAAAGCAGCCCAGCCCAGGCAGAAATAAAGAAATATAGAGCAAAAAAATCAATGAGATGGAATGTCAAAAAAGAATCCAGAAGATCAACAAAACTAAGAGATTGTTCTTTGAAAAATAAACATGATTGACAAACCACTCGCAAGAATTGCAAGAAAAGGAAAAGATAGAACCCAAGTAAATAGAATCAGAAATGAAAACAGGTACATCACACATCACTGTCTCACTGTATCACTGTCTTCCTCTTCATCATCAATCGGCTCGAGCGGGCACCAGTAACATCTCCTTATGTCCTATATCATGCTAGTAGAGCCCAAGGGCACCTGCTTGATCCAGGAACATAAAGAGCCTCCAACCATTCCATCAGGTCATGGGAATGAGGTCTAAAATTGTTACTGGTATTTGGCATATCAAATACGACACAGGTAGCTTACCAGGCTCTGCCATGTGCTTACATACTCTTGTAGTCATCTCTAAATCCAGCGTTTATTGATGAACCACACTGCTGCAAGTGGTCGCGTGAGCCGGACTGTGATATGCTGGTCTGATGGGTGGAGTTCTGAGAAGAGGGATGTCCGGATGTTGAAAATGGAGGCCCTCATGGAATGGGGGGGTCGTCTGGCTTGTTGTGAAGCTCTGCTGGGGTGGCGGGCCAGGGCTAGTACCCACCATCTCTGCCTCGTGAGCAGCTGCCTCGTGAGCAGCTGGGCACAGGGAGAGCCAGGAGGAGCTCTGCCCCATGTCTGTGAGTCTCTGGATCAGCATACCTGAGCCGGATTTAAAAAAAGACTGCTGCAGGGTGGATCTCGGTGAGCCGGGCTGTGATAGGCTGGTCTGCTGGGTGGAGTTCTGATGAGAGGGAAGTCCGGATGTGGAAAATGGAGGCCCTCATGGAGTGGGGGGGTCGTCTGGTTGTTGCGAGGCTCTGCTTGGGTGGTGGGCCAGGGTTAGAACCCACAATCCCTCCTCGGCGCCTCATGAGGGGGTTGTCACAAAGAGCCAGTAACATCTCTGCCCCTGTCTGTGAGTCTCTGGATCTGACATCACACAAACCACAGATATCATAAGATCATCAGAGATTACTATGAGCATCTATATTCAATGAAAAAAGAGAACCTAGAAGAAATGGACAAATTCCTGAATTCCTATAGCCTCTCAAGGCTGCTACAAGAAGATTTGGAATACCTTCAGAAATCCTATCACCATTGAGGGGATGGAATTGGTAATCAAAATTCTCCCCAAAAACAAAAACCCATGTCCAGATGGATTCACCAGTGAATTCTTCCAAACCTTTAAAGAAGACCTACTCCCAATCCTTTTCAAACTCTTCTGGGAAATTGAAGTAACAGAAAGACTCCCATATTGCTTCTACAAGGCACATATCTCCCTAATACCCAAAGCAGATAGAGATGTCATGAAAAAGGAAAACTACAGACCAATCTCCCTGATGAACATAGATGCTAAGATCTTCAATAAAATACCAGCAAATAGAATCCACAGAGTCATCAAAAAGATTGTACACCATGACCAAATGGGATTCATGCTCGGATGCAAGGATGGTTCAACATCCGCAAGTCAATCAGCATAATACATCATATCAATAAAAAGAAAAATAAACACCATAGGATCATATCAATAGATGCAGTGAAGGCATTTGACATGATTCAACACCCGTTTATAATAAAAACCCTGTAAAATGGGAATTGAAGGAACCTTCCTCAGTATAGTCCAGGCTGTCTACTACAAGCTCACAGCAATCATAATTCTCATTGTGGGAAGGAACGGACATTAAATAAATCATCCCATTCACAGTTGATCCACAGAAAATCAAATACCTAGGATCAGTTTGACAAAGAATGTAAAGGATCTCTACAAAGAAAACTACAAAACATCACTTCAGGAAATAAAAGAGGAACTTAGGAAGGAAAGGGACAATTTCCTTCTCACGGATTGGAAAGATTAACATTATTCAATGTTAATGGCAATACTCCCTAGAGTTTTATATAGATTCAATGTGTCCCTATAAAGGTACCCATGATGTTCTTCAAAGAAATTGACCATACAATCCTGAAATTTGTACAGAGTAATACCCCCCCATGGATAGTTAAATCAATCCTTGTAAAAAAGAAGATGGGAGGTTTCACTTTCCCCAACCTCAAACTCTACTACAAAGCAGTTGTAAGTAAGACAGTGTAGTATTTTTATAGAGACAGACCCCTAGACCTGTGGAACAGAACTGAATATTGACATGGACGCTATCATGATGAGTGAAATTAGAAGGAAAGGGACAGATATACAATGACTGCATTCATTAACGGAATATAAATATATACCAGTGTTTTACTAAATGTAGGAATTGGTAATGTCAAAATAAAACTCACCATTGAATATACAGAGACTTAAATCATAACCCTAAATATCTGCAGGGCTATTGGCAATGTAAAAGAAGAGGGAAAGAGATCAGAGACATAGAGAGGCAGAGAGGAAGAGAGGAAAAGTGGGTACCCACTAATGAGGCAGCCTGGGGTGAGTGGGAGGGTGTGTGTGTCGATTGGTGGTGGGAATGGGGCACTGTTGGAGGGATGGGTGCTGGAATATTGTATTACCAAGAAACAATTATAAACACCTTTGTAAATGCATGTCTCCTGGTGGTATAATTAAACATTAAAATAAAATCAATTCAGGACATAAGAATCTTTATGAAAAGATTACACCACCCCCCACGAATGATTGCTTGTTTGCTAAACACATTGCTACTAAACATTTTCTTATGTCTTTGGGAGTTAGTTGTAGCCTTGTAACTGTACATTAGCTTAGACTATATGGGTATATCCATTTGTGATTTTTCTAAGCTTGGGCTATGGCTAAGGACGTAATTCAAATGGTAAAGCACATACATAGTATGTGTGAGGCACTGGGCTCAGTCTCTGTTAAAGCATCTGCCTTCCCATCACCAATGTGTTTTGTATTGACTCACAAGTTCTCCTGAATAGGGGCCCTATAAAGATAATACTTTATATCTCAACTTGGCTTAGTAGAGACTTCCCAAACAGACACAACACAGTCCTTTACTTTTTCTCAGATGCCCACAACTGGAAACAATCCTATGAAGGTAAAGTAACAGGATGGAGGGAACCTGGATCTTTGTCATTTTGAAGAAAACTGCTTGAAGAAGGATGATTCTGTTGGACCACTTTGTGAGTAAATAGGTTGAGATTCTGGGAGATTAGATGAGAGACAATTTTGTATAACCTTAAGCAACCAAAAGTATAAGATGGCTCTATCTGATAGTTTAAACTTCAGGATCTTATTCTGACTGCCCCAAACACATATAAATAGAAAAACCCTAAAATGTTTCATGATAATAATACAATATTTTAATATTTGTTGGACTAGAAGAGTGCACTTCCTGAAGCATTTTCACCTCAAAATTTTGTTTAAATGTGAACGTAAAAATAGGATTTTGGTGAAAAGCAAAGATAATAGTTTCAGTAAGTTCGCCACTTCTCATTCCAAAGATTAAAAGAATTGTCACATTGGCCTTAACTACATCTACACAATGGAATACTATGCAGCTGTTAGGAAAAATGAAGTTATGAAATTTGCCTTTAAATGGATGGACATGGAAAGGATCATGTTGAGTGAAATTAGAAGTAAAGAGAGAGGTATAGAAGACTACATTAATTTTCATCACATAAATATATATATATTTACATATTATGATATCAAAATCCAATGTCAGGCAAAATGTGGATAAGGAGGTCTTATCAAAAGTGGAAATTACCACAAAAGGTGTGGGAGTCAGAGGTTAGGTAATACAGAGATGGGAACATGTGCGAATAAATGTCAGAATGGCTAATACCATCCTCGAACTTAGAATTAAATACAGGCAAAAAAAATGCACATGATGGCCTGCAAGTGGATTTATTGCAATCCACAATATGTAAAAAGAAGGAAAAGAGAAAGAGAGGGAGAGAGAAAAGAGATAAAGGACCTGCTATGGAGGCAGGCTATGGGATGGGGGAGGGAAATGGGGACATTGGTGGTAGGAAATGGGCACTGGTGGAGGGCGGGTTGCTGGAACACTGTGAGACCGAATCCTCCAAACATGAACAAAGTTGTAATTGTATATCTCATGGTGGTATAAAATAGTAATTAAAAATAGGATTTGGTCAAAAGCAAAGATAATAGTTTCATGAAGTTCACCACTTATCATTTCAAAGATAAAAAAATTGGCACAATGGACTTAATTCATTATTTCTTCAAACTTTTCTGACTTTATACTTGCCTGATTTGAGCAAATGATATTTAAATTATTTATAAGATATGTGTTCTTAGGAGAATGGAACAATTTGAAACAGTTTGCTTTGTACATCGAGTTACAAAGTATAAATACTCTTAAGAGCTTTAAGGTGTCAATCGAGAACTTCCTGATGCCCTAATAAGCAATAAAATAATAATTATAATGCTCCCAGATTAAATCTGTAAGTCAAAAAAAGTGTCTAAGTGTTACTGCTGAATTTAACTTTTTTTCTAGCTTTGGGAAATAATGTGTTTATTCAGTTGCCTTATTTTCTTTTTGTTCCATTGTTTTTATTCTGGAAATTGCTACAGAATTTTTTTAAAATTTTTTTTTTGTTTTTTGTTTTTAAGTATTTTATTATACCACCGTGAGATATACAAATAAAAAGATATACAATTAAAAAGTTCATGTTTGGGTTTTGGTCATACAGTGTTTCAGCACCCGTCCCTCCACCAGTGCCCATCTCCCACCACCAACGTCCCCGGTTCCCTCCCCCCTTCCCCAGCCCTGCTCCATGGCAGGTTCTTTATTTCTTTGCCTTTCTCTCTCTTTCTCTTTTCCTTCCCTTCCAGACTATGGATTACAGAACATACATTAAAAGGTTGTCATGTGAATCCTTTTGCCTCTATTTAATGCTCAGTTCTAGGTTGGCATTAGTACCCTCGACTATTATTAGCACCCTGTTCCATTTTCTGTCTTACCTAAACTCTGACTCCCACACGTTTGTGATAATTTCCACCTTTGACAAGACCTCCCGATATATGCTTCACTTGACCTTGGATATTGGTATCATAATATGTACATATATATTTATGCCATGCAAATAACTTTACAAGAAGAAAACAAACAACCCCATCAAAAAATGGGGAGAAGAAATGAACAGAAACGTCAGCAAGGAAGAAATTCGAATGGCCAAAAAACATATGAAAAAATGCTCATCATCACTAATCATCAGAGAGATGCAAATCAAAACAACAATGAGATACCACTTTACACCACAGAGACTGGCACATATTCAAAAGAGCAAGAACAATAAGTGCTGGCGTGGATGTGGGGAAAAGGGGACACTCATCCATTGTTGGTGGGAATGCCGGCTGGTACAGCCTTTCTGGAAAACAATATGGACTTTCCTCCAAAGACTAGAAATTGAACTCCCATTTGACCCAGCCATACCACTCCTGGGAATCTACTCTGGGAAACCAAAAATACGCAGCGGAAACACCATCCCTACTTTTATGTTCATAGCAGCATTATTCACAATAGCCAGAATCTGGAAGCAACCAGAGTGCCCGAAAATCGATGACTGGATAAAGAAGCTTTTGGTACATCTACACAATGGAATACTATGCAGCTGTTAGGAAAAATGAAGTTATAAAATTTGTCTATAAATGGATGGACATGGAGAAGATTATGTTGAGCGAAATTAGCCAGAAGGAGAGAGACAGATACAGAATGACTGCATTTATTTGCATGGCATAAAATTTTTTTATTATACCACCGTGAAACATACAATTACAAAGGTGTTCATAATTGGTTCTTGGTAATACAGTATTCCAGCACCCATCCCTCCACCAGTGCCCCATTTCCACCACCAATGTACCCCTCCCCTCCCGTCCCCCAGGCCGCCTTAATAGCAGGTACCCCAGTTTCCTCTCTTTCTCTCTCTGTCTCTCTCTCTGTCTCTGCATCTCTCTCCCTCTTAATTTACACATTGTGGCTAGCCCTGCAGATATTTAGAGTTTATCACTTAAGTCTCTTTGTGTATATTCAGTGGTGAGTTTTAATCTGCCATTACCATTTCCCATATTTATTAAAACACTGGTATCTATTTATATCCTATTAATGAATGCAGTCATTCTATATCTGTCCTTTTCCTTCTGACTAATTTCACTCAGCATGATAGACTCCATGTCCATCCATTTGCAGGTAAATTTCATAATTTCATCCTTTCTGACAGCCGCATAGTATTCCATAGTGTAGATGAACCACAGTTTCTTTAGCCAGTCCTCTGTTCTCGGGCATTTAGGTTGTTTCCAGATTCTAGCTATAGTGAATAGTGCAGAGATGAATAAGGAAGTACAGATAGTGTTTCTGCTATGTGTTTTTCGGTCTCTAGGGTATATTCCCAGGAGTGCTATTGCTGGATCAAATGGGAGCTCAATATCTAGCTTTCGGAGAGAATGCCCATATTGTTTTCCAAAAGGGCTGGACCAGTCGGCACTCCCACCAGCAGTGGATGAGAGTCCCTTTTTCCCCACATCCAAGCCAGCACCAGTTGTTCTTGCTGTTTTGGATGTGTGCCAGTCTCTGTGGGGTGAGATGGTACCTCATTGTTGTTTTGATTTGCATCTCCCTGATGATTAAAGATGAAGAGCACTTTTTCATATGCCTTTTGGCCATTCGAATTTCTTCTTTTTTGGAAGCTTCTGTTCATTTCTTCTCCCCATTTTTTGATGGGGTTGGCTGTTTTCTTCTTGTGGAGTGCTACCAGTGCCTGATATATCCTGGATATTAACCCCTTGTCAGATGGGTATTGGGTGAATATCTTTTCCCACTCTGTGGATTGTCTTTGTATCTTGGTCACCGTTTCTTTTGAGGTGCAGAAGCTTTTCAATTTTATATAATCCCATTTGTTTATCATTGCTTCCATTTGCTTGGTCAGTGGTGTGTCGTCTTTATTTTTTTTTTTATTTTTTAATTTTTTATTATACCACAGTGAAACATACAATTACAAAGGTGATCATAATTGGTTCTTGGTAATACAGTATACCAGCACCCATCCCTCCACCAGTGCCCCATTTCCACCACCAATGTACCCCACCCCTCCTGCCCACCCCCATGCTGCCTTAATAGCAGGTACCCCAGTTTCCTCTCTTTCTCTCTCTGCTCTCTCTCTGTCTCTGCATCTCTCTGCCTCTTATTTTACACATTGTGGCTAGCCCTGCAGGTATTTAGAGTTTATCACTTAAGTCTCTTTGTGTATATTCAATGGTGAGTCTTAATCTGCCCTTACCATTTCCCACATTTAGTAAAACACTGGTATCTATTTATGTCGTATTAATGAATGCAGTCATTCTATATCTGTCCTTTTCCTTCTGACTAATTTCACTCAGCATGATAGTCTCCATGTCCCTCCATTTGCAGGTAAATTTCATAATGTCATCTTTTCTGACAGCCGCATAGTATTCCATAGTGTAGATGAACCACAGTTTCTTTAGCCAGTCCTCTGTTCTCGGGCATTTAGGTTGTTTCCAGATTCTAGCTATAGTGAATAGCGCAGAGATGAATAAAGAAGTACAGATAGTGTTTCTGCTATGTGTTTTTCGGTCTCTCGGGTATATTCCCAGGAGTGCTATTGCTGGATCAAATGGGAGCTCAATATCTAGTTTTCGGAGGAATGCCCATATTGTTTTCCAAAAGGGCTGGACCAGTCGGCACTCCCACCAACAGTGGATCAGAGTCCCTTTTTTCCCCACATCCACGCCAGCACTGGTTGTTCTTGCTGTTTTGGATGTGTGCCAGTCTCTGTGGTGTGAGATGGTACCTCATTGTTGTTTTGATTTGCATCTCCCTGATGATTAAAGATGAAGAACACTTTTTCATATGCCTTTTGGCCATTCGAATTTCTTCTTTTTGGAAGCTTCTGTTCATTTCTTCTCCCCATTTTTTGATGGGGTTGGCTGTTTTTTTCTTGTGGAGTGCTACCAGTGCCTGATATATCCTGGATATTAACCCCTTGTCAGATGGGTATTGGGTGAATATCCTTTCCCACTCTGTGGATTGTCTTTGTATCTTGGTCACCGTTTCTTTTGAGGTGCAGAAGCTTTTTAGTTTTATATAATCCCATTTGTTTATCTTTGCTTGCATTTGCTTGGTCAGTGGTGTGTCATCTTTAAAGATACTTTTCGTTTCGATGTCGTAGAGCGTTTCTCCTATGTTTTCTTCGATGTACCTTATAGATTCATGTCTGATGTTGAGATCTAGAATCCATTTTGATCTGACTTTTGTGCATGGCGTTAGAAGGAGGTCTAAGTTCATTTTTTTACATGTAGCTGCCCAGTTTTCCCAGCACCATTTGTTGAAGAGGCTTTCTTTGCTCCACTTAATATTTTTTGCTCCTTTATCGAAGATTAAGTGGTTGTATATTTGAGAGTGTGTTTCAGGATACTCAGTTCTATTCCATAGGTCTACAGGTCTGTCTCTATACCAATACCACACTGTCTTAATTACAACTGCTCTGTAGTAGAGCTTGAGGTTGGGGAAAGTGATACCTCCCATCTTCTTTTTCCCAAGGATTGCTTTAGCTATTCGTGGAGTTTTATTATTCCATACAAATTTCAGGAGTGTTTGTTCAATTTCTTTGAAGAAGATCGTGGGTATCTTTATAGGGACCGCATTGAATCTGTATAAAGCTCTAGGGAGTATTACCATTTTGATAATGTTAATCCTTCCGATCCATGAGCAGGGAATATGTCTCCATTTCCTCAGGTCTTCTTTTATTTCCTGAAGTAACGTTGTGTAGTTTTCTTTGTAGAGATCCTTTACATTCTTTGTCAAAGTGATTCCTAGGTATTTGATTTTCTGCGGCGCAATTGTGAATGGGATAGTTTCTTTAATGTCCCTTTCTTCTCTTTCGCTGTTTGCATATAGGAAGGCCATTGACTTTTGGGTATTGATTTTGTACCCTGCTACTCTGCTATAGGAATGTATTATTTCTAGGAGCCTCTTGGTAGAGAGTTTCGGGTTTTCCAGGTATAATATCATGTCATCTGCAAATAGTGATAACTTGGCTTCTTCCCTTCCTATCTGGATGCCCTTAATGTCTTTTTTCTTCCCTGATTGCTATAGCAAGTACTTCCAGTACTATATTGAATAGAAGTGGTGAGAGTGGGCAGCCTTGTCTTGTCCCTGATCTTAAGGGGAAGGCTTTCAGTTTTTCCCCATTGAGAATGATGCTCGCTGTGGGCTTGTAGTAGATGGCCTGGATTATCTTGAGGAAGGTTCCTTCAATCCCCATTTTACGGAGAGCTTTCATCATGAACGGGTGTTGAATCTTGTCAAATGCCTTCTCTGCATCTATTGATATGATCATATGGTTTTTATTTTTCTTTTTGTTGATATGATGTATTATGTTGATTGACTTGCGAATGTTGAACCATCCTTGCATTCCCGGGATGAATCCCACTTGGTCATGGTGTATAATCTTTTTGATGACTCTTTGGATTCTATTTGCTAGTATTTTGTTGAAGATCTTAGCATCTGTATTCATCAGGGAGATTGGTCTGTAGTTTTCCTTTTTTGTGGCATCTTTGTCTGCTTTGGGTATCAGGGTGATATGTGCCTCGTAAAAGCTATTTGGGAGTGTTTTTGTTTCTTCAATTTGTTGGAAGAGCTTAAAAAGAATTGGGAGTAGGTCCTCTTTAAAGGTTTTGTAGAATTCACTGGTGAATCCATCTGGACCTGGGCTTTTGTGTTTGGGGAGACTTTTGATTACTGATTCTATTTCCTCGATGGAGATAGGTTTGTTGAGGTATTCCAAATCTTCTTGTTGAAGACTTGGGAAGCTATAGGAATTCAGGAATTTGTCCATTTCTTCTAGGTTTTCTTGTTTTGTGGCGTACAGGCTCTCATAGTAATCTCTGATGATCTTTTGAATTTCTGTGGTTTCTGATGTGATGTCCCCGTTTTCATTTCTGATTCTATTTATTTGGGTTCTCTCTTTTCCTTTTCTTACAAGTCTTGCAAGTGGTTTGTCAATCTTGTTTATTTTTTCAAAGAACCAGCTTTTTGGTTTCGTTGATCTTCTGGATTGTTTTTTGACATTCCATCTCATTGATTTCTGCTCTAAGTTTTATTATTTCTTTCTTTCTGCTTGGGTTGGGCTCCTTTTGTTGATCACTCTCTAAGATCTTAAGTTGTGAAGTCAGACTGTTTATGATGGCCTTTTCTTCTTTTCTGATAAATGCTTGAAGAGCTATGAACTTGCCTCTTAACACTGCTTTTGCTGTATCCCACAAGTTCTGGTAATTCGTGTCTTCAGTCTCATTTGTTTCCAGGAATCTTTGGATTTCCTCTTTGATTTCTTTTATGACTTGCTGGTTGTTCAGCAGTGAGCTGTTTAGTTTCCAGGTACTTGGTATTGGTCTCCGTTTTTGTGTACAATTAACTTCTATTTTCAGTGCCTCATGGTCTGAAAAAGTAGTTGGCACAATTTCTATCTTCTTGATTTTATGGAGGTATGATTTATGGCTCAGCATGTGATCTATTTTGGAGTATGTTCCATGGGCACTGGAGAAGAAAGTGTATTCAGCTTTTTGGGGATAAAATGCCCTGTATATGTCTACCAGCCCTCTTTCTTCCATCTCTTCTTTAAGGGCCAGTATTTCCTTGGTAAGTTTCAATCTTGTTGATCTATCCAGGGTTGATAGAGCAGTGTTGAAGTCTCCAACTACAATTGTGTTGCTGTCAATGTCTTCTTTGAAGTCTATTAGTAGTTGTTTTAGGTATTTTGCTGGCCCCTCGTTGGGTGCATATATGTTTAATAGCGTGATTTCTTCCTGATATATGCATCCCTTGACTATTAAGAAGTGACCTTCACTGTCCCTTCTGACCTTCTTCAGCCTGAAGTCTATGTTGTCAGATACCAGTATGGCTACCCCAGCCTTTTTGGATGGGTTGTTTGAATGAAGGATTGTTTTCCAGCCTTTTATTTTGAGCCTGTCTTTGCTCCGATTGTTCAGGTGTGTTTCTTGCAGGCAGCAGAATGTCGGATTCAATTTTTTGATCCATTGTGCCACTCTGTGTCTCTTAACTGGTGCGTTTAGACCATTGACATTGAGAGAGATTATTGTCATGGGATTTTGTGCCATCTTTCTGAATAGGTTGGTTGTTCTTTTGGGTTATGTCTCGTCTTATAGTAGATCTTTCAGTCCTTCTTTTAAGGTTGGTTTTGATTTTACAAAGTTCCTAAGCTGTTGTTTATCCAAGAAGTTGTATATCTGTCCTTCAAATCTGAGCGAGAGTTTAGCCGGATAAAGAATTCTTGCTGAGGCATTCATTTCATTAAGTTTTTTCACTATATCCCACCACTGCCTTCGGGCTTGGAGGGTGTCTTCTGAGAAGTCTGCTGAAAGTCGAATGGATGCTCCTTTGTATACAATTTCCTTCTTTGATCTTGCTGCCTGAAGAATTCTGTCTCTGTCTATGGCATCCATTACTTTGACTAGGATGTGTCTTGGGGTCTTTCTATTGGGGTCTCTTCTTGCTGGTACGCGTCGGGCTTCTTGGATCTGGATGCCTTCGTCCTTTAACTCGGGGAACTTTTCAGCCAGGATGTTTTTAACTGTTTTAATTTCCTTGGGGTTACTTTCTTGTCCCTCTTGGACTCCTATGATTCTTATGTTGTTCCGCCTGGCTTCATCCCATTGTTCTCTGTTTCGTTGCTGATCCATTATCCGGTCTTTTTCCATCTTATGTAGATCTCTGAGTGCTTTCTGCAGCTCATCTTCAGTCTCACTGATTCTCTCTTCCGCTGCTGTCATCCTACTATTCAGAGCCCCGATTGTGTTTTTCATTTCGTCTACTGAGTTTTTAAGCGATGATATTTCTATTTGCATGGTTCTCATTTCTGCTCTCATTTCCTCCCGTAGTTTATTGACAGCCCTTTCAACTGCTTCGTTTATGTTCTCCTGTATTTTATTGGACATCTGCTCAATTTTTTCGTTGAGCTCCTTAAACATCCTACCAATTTCTTCTCTGGTTTCACTGTCAGAGAGATCATGCACATCTGTATTCTTTTTTGAGTCTTCAGGGTCGATTCCTTCATCCGTTCTTCGAGCTGGGGATCTGCGTTGTTTCCCCATGGTGTTGTGGTGTTCAGGGATAGATTCCTCTGGTGTACTGTTTCTTTTTTCTTGAGGGTATTACCTTCCCTTGGTGTTGAAATTCCTAGTTTTTCTATTAATAAGCGGCCGCGTTAGCGGCCGCCCGTCCGGCGAGCCACACACCCCAGGGAGGTAGGGTACCTGAGATGCAGACAGGCCGGTGTGAGAGTTCAAAATGACCGTTTACTTCCGGTTCCGCTCGGACTTCTGGGGGTTGTAGTTCCACCTTCTGCCGAGACCTGGGGCTCTACCACGGCCCCAGGCGCCCGCCCGGCCAGCCACACACCCCAGGGAGGTAGGGTACCTGAGATGCAGACAGGCCGGTGTGAGAGTTCAAAATGACCGTTTACTTCCGGTTCCGCTCGGACTTCTGGGGGTTGTAGTTCCACCTTCTGCCGAGACCTGGGGCTCTACCACGGCCCCAGGCGCCCGCCCGGCCAGCCACACACCCCAGGGAGGTAGGGTACCTGAGATGCAGACAGGCCGGTGTGAGAGTTCAAAATGACCGTTTACTTCCGGTTCCGCTCGGACTTCTGGGGGTTGTAGTTCCACCTTCTGCCGAGACCTGGGGCTCTACCACGCCCCCAGGCGGCCCGCCCGGCCAGCCACACACCCCAGGGAGGTAGGGTACCTGAGATGCAGACAGGCCGGTGTGAGAGTTCAAAATAACCGTTTACTTCCGGTTCCACTCGGACTTCTGGGGGTTGTAGTTCCACCTTCTGCCGAGACCTGGGGCTCTACCACGGCCCCAGGCGCCCGCCCGGCCAGCCACACACCCCAGGGAGGTAGGGTACCTGAGATGCAGACAGGCCGGTCCGTCTTTAAAGATACTTTTCATTTCGATGTCGTAGAGCCGTTTCTCCTATGTTTTCTTTGATGTACCTTATAGATTCATGTCTGATATCGAGATCTGAATTTTTGCTTTCTTTTTTCTTCTGAGTAATTCCAGTGTTTTATCTCACCAATATGTGAGTTTACTTACTGCATATGAAGAGATTATGAGAAGTTTTATGAATGTCATCACAAATAGTTAACAAAATTTCTTAAAAAATGACAGCAGGACCCAAGAAGTAGTACGTGTAAGGCGCTTGCATTGCCCAAAACAGCCCTCTGTGTGAGCCCAGGCACTGCATGTGGTCTGAAGAGTGCTCCTCAGGAGTGATCCAAGAGCACAGAGCCAGGAATAAGCACTGCGTACTGCTAGATGTGGCCCACCCAAACCAAAAAAGAAGCCATCATAATTCTGGTTTTCATTTTGTTATGTATTCGGCTTTACATGTCAATGACAAGTTTATTTCAAAGAGTGCAATAATTTTTAAAATTTTATTTCATTATCCTACAGTGAGTTATACAATTACAAAGATATTCATAAATGGATTTAAGTAATACAGTGTTCCAGCACTCATCCCTCCACCACTGCACATTTCCCACCACCAAGGTTCCGATTCCCATGCCCAGGCTGCCCCTATAGCAGTCAATACTTTCTTTTTCTCTTTCTCCTTCTCTCTCTTCTTCTCCTTCTTCTTCTTCTTCTTCTTCTTCTTCTTCTTCTTCTTCTTCTTCTTCTTCTTCTTCTTCTTCTTCTTCTTCTTCTTCTTCTTCTTCTTCTTCTTCTTCTTCTTCTTCTTCTTCTTCTTCTTCTTCTTCTTCTTCTTCTTCTTCTCCTCCTCCTCCTCCTCCTCCTCCTCCTTCTCCTCCTCTTCCTCCTCCTCCTCCTCTCCTCCTCCAACTTCTCCTCCTCCTCCTACTCTTGGTCCTCCTGCTCCTCCTCCTCTTCCTCGTCCTCCTCATTCTTCTTGTTCCCTTCTCCTCCTCCTTCTCCTTCTTCTCTTCTTCTTTTTACTCCTCCTCCCTGTCTTCCTCCTCCTCCTACTCATCTTCTTGTTGTTCTTCCTCTTCTTCTCTTCTTCTTCCTCTTCTTTCTCTTCTTCCTCTTCTTCCTCTTCTTTTTCCTCCTATTCCTCTTCTTCCTCTTCCTCATAATCTTTGACTTCATCTTCCTCTTCTTATTCTGCTTTCTCCTCCTCATCGTCCTCCCCCTCTTCCTCTTCTTCTTAATTTCACTTTGGATGATAATCTGTGTGACCTTCCACTTGTAGCTACATTTCATGACTTCTTTATTGTAACAGTTGTATACTATCCCTTTGTTTAGATGTACCATTGTTTCTTTAGCCAGTCTTCTGTTCAGAGGCAATCAAATTGTTTCCAAGTTCTGGCTATTGTGAATAGTGCTGCGATAATTATCGAAGTGCAGGTGGTGTTTCTGTTGATTTTTGGGGGGTCTTCAGGCTATATTCCCAGAAGTGATATTGCTGAGTAAAATGGGACCTCAATATCCAGTGTTTGAGGAATGGCCATATTGTTTTCCATTAAGGCTGCACCAGGCGATATTCCCACCAACAATGAATGAGAGTCACTATTTAACTGCATCTGTGCAAGGAATGGTTGTTCTTACACTTTTGGATATGTGCCAGTTTCTGTGATGCGAGATATATCTCACTGGTGTTATGATTTGGCATCTCCCTGATGAGTAACTATGAAGAGCACTTTTTCATTTACCTTTTGGCCATACAAAATTTCTTTGAGGAAATTTCTGTCCATTACTTCTCCCTATATTTTAATATGGTTGGATTTTTTCTTTTCCAGTTCTACTTTAGTGTATTTTATATTTTTTGATAGTAAACTCTTCTCAGATGGGGATAAGCAATCTCTTTATAAGAACATTCTAATTAATATAAATAATAATTTATATTCAACATTATGGCATTTCTGTATTTATCTCTTAATTTTACTTAGGGCAAATGAGTTGCCATAGCAATACTAGTTAAATGTGCTAATGCAGGAAAAAATTCAAATAAATACCTTTTATTATATATCTTCCAAATAAATACCTTTTATTACATCTGTTCCAAATTGGTACACTCTTGTTTTGATTATTCCTATCATTTATTTTTGTAATATTTTAACAGAGTAGGTTAAACATGTCTATGTATGGTAACATCAGTACATTTTTATTCTTTCTTAAATAGAAGGCATTTTGTTATACTTTGACAAACCTTTGCCATATTTGGTTTATCACAGGTATCCTTGACATATATCAATGAACCAAGTTTTGCTCTGCTTATGATTGTAATCGGATATTCCAAATAACACTCATTAGATTTTCTAGCAAGTTCTGTTACATTTCTCACTAAGTGTTACCCCAGGTCTTCTTTATGTTTATATTTCTAAATATGCAGTGTCTTTTGCAGGGTAGAGGGGTTAATTCCTTGCAGGAAGGGATGGGATTTTTTCCCCTATATTGAACTTTTTGCCTATTTCTCTTTGACTTAGACTGAATTTACCCGACATACTATTTGGATACATAGAAAACTGCAAGTGAATTGAGGTAAATGGAGTGTTCAAAGAAACCTTAAATGAGTGAAGTTGACTTGTTAAACAATAAAGTGTAACACTTTAAAATATGTATGGTTTATATTTTTATGGAAAATATATAAAGTTGTCAACTCTTACCAGAGTTCACAGGCATTAAGAGCAATGTATTGTTTTATAAACATCTTCACATTTATTTCATCTTTATGTTCTTGTATAACCACCACAGCTGTCTCATCTTTTCAAACTTAAACCACATATTCATTAAATAATAATTAAGCTCCCACTACCACACTCCTGATAATCACCTTTCTCATGTCTATCTTTATGAATGTCTACTCTAAGAACCTCATATATGTAGAGTTATACAATACTCATTATTTTGTACCTTGCTTATTCTTATAAACATCTTATTCAAGGATCATGCTCTTGTAGCATACGACATAATATTCTTTAACTCATAATTTTTTAAAATATGTTTTTAAATGTGTGTAGCACATTTTGTCTATCCATTAATCTGTCACTGCAAACTTAGGTCACTTCTCCTTTTGACATTATTGCTATGAATGTGATTACATGTAATATCCATATAAGTGCTTTAAATATATATGCAATAGTAGAATTGTCAGAAACTAGTATGATTCATTACAGATAATATTATAATGATATTAATTAACTGCTATTGTGATGTGTTGTAAATGATGAGATAAAATATGATGTCAAGGGGCTGGAGAGATAGTACAGCATGTAAGGCATTTGCCATGTACAAG
The DNA here is from genome assembly GCA_021461705.1 of Cryptotis parvus. NCBI lineage: Eukaryota > Metazoa > Chordata > Mammalia > Eulipotyphla > Soricidae > Cryptotis > Cryptotis parvus. The sequence goes on from JAJIBD010001694.1 coordinate 66,202, forward strand.
GTCACTCAGGTCTCTGAGGCATATGTTAATGCAAGGAGAATGGTGGAGTTGAAGAGATTTGCCTGGAGCCGGAGGTTCTTTGTCTTTTTAGCTATTTCTTCAATGCTTTTGAAGGCATTCCATGCCACTCTATTCCTCCTGCGCAGCTCAGGTTTTAGGTCGTTCATCATGACGACTTCTCGACTTAGGTACACATAACTGCTGCATCCAGAGATTTTTGTTTCATTGAGATAGGATTGAGATGACATGTTTGTTCCACATATAGGATTGTTCCATTGAGATGTTTGTTCCACAGATAGGATTGCTTTGGTGTATATAAAGAGACTGTCTTGAGGCCCCATCGCAATTTTCCCCTTGGATAGGACTCCTCTCAGGTGAGATCCTCTCTCTTTATTGGGAGACATAGGGTCTTTTCTATGGTCTAAGTCTGACCAGAGCTAGAGTTCTTTTATTATATTGGGATTGCTGTCGAAGACCTTTTGTCCTATTAAAAGCCTTTGGAACTGTGCCAGACTCGTGAGTTTTCATCCGTTCCCCGACGGCTTCGTACCTTGAATACAACTTCTGTCCTGATACTGTGGTGATCCTAGCCGCATCCCCTACATGTGGCATCCCTGTGTGGGCTTCCCTGCATCTGGAGATACCATCAAATTGCTGATGTACTTTCCCTGAAGCTGGGAGCAGAATTCAAACCTTGAGTTAAAATGGGTTACCTCCTGGAGGTTTTTTCTTTGTTGGTTTCACCTGCTTTTTCAGGTGCTAGCAGCAGCCATGACTTCTGTAACTGCCATATCCTCTATCAGTGTTTACATAGAAGATAAACCTCATTAGAAGGAATCTTGGCTTAAGAACATCTAAGTAGATTAAGCTGTGAGTGGGTAAAACAGCAAAGCTCCCAGACTAGGTAAACAATCATCCAATAAGAGACTACTTTCAGAATTGTTCGTGAAGTCAGACTCAGATGACAGCTTTTAATTTCCCCAGGTTACTAATATTTTTACAAATTGAGAAAGCCTTTCCCAAAAATTCTTCTGCCAAGTAGTGACGCACTCTGCACTAAGTTGTTCAAAATGGAGGAAGTAATATAAAATGAACTCTAAATATTAGCATACTGTGCATTGGTTCTTAGACTACATTATTGCTCTCAATGTTTTCTATGTCATGTGTAATTAAAAATAGACTCTAGGAAATGAATATTGAATCTAAATAACATTAAAAATTTGTATTTCTTTTCTTAACCTCATTCTATTCTCATATCGCTTCCTAATTCTAAGAGTTCGTTTAACTACACTCCCTAAGTGTTCTACATTAGAACTCTTAAATTCTAGTTTAGATATTGAAATGAAATATATCATGTAAGAAAAAGAATAATGATGTGGATTTGGTTGGAGAAATGGGTCCTTTGTGAAGGGTTCAGTTTTATTTGACATGTCAACAACAGAATTTAAGTGGATCAGATAACTCAGCAGTTATGTTTTTAGTACATTGAACAGGAATAATGTCTGGACTGGAAATAAGCTTTTTTAGGGGGGTTCGGACTATAACCAACTGTGTTCATGTCTTCTCCTAGCTCTGTACATAGGGAACACTGCTGACCCTACTCAAGCACCACATGCAGTGACAAGAATCAAACCAGTGTCAGTCATTTATAATGCAAAAGACCTACCCAGTATACTATTTCTCTAACCTCCGTAAATAAACATTTTAAACGTTGTAATTGGCCATCATCTAGATAGAATTAGAAAATGTGTAAGAGTAGAAAGTCAAACTCAGTAAATTAATTAAATCGGCGATTAACGAATAAGATACACTGGGTCTATGTGGTAGGTTCTACTGGAATCATTCTTCTGAAAGCTTTTGTTTTCCCAGTGAGAGCAATTTCTCTTTTTATTTGCTTAAGTTTTATTTTACTTTACTCAGCATCTTTATTTAGCCACACTTGTACTTGTTCTTACCACCTGCAACTTATTACTCCCAAATAATCCAGTTTTTCAGGCAACTTTCATGCACAGGATGAACTGTGCTCTTTATCTGTCTGACAAGCCGGGCTGGAGACTGGATTAATCTGCTGGGTGGAGATCTTACCAGCTGCAGAGTGTAGATTGTGAATATCTCTGCAAGTAAGGTGTGGGGGGTTTCTCTGGGCTCCTCCAAGGCTCCATCGGGATGTTGGACTCGGGTCGGAAGTTGCTCTCGTGGTCCATGGAATGCAGGGGGTTCAACGGGGAAAGCAGTCCTCCCTTAAGTTTCCAAAACCTTCAAGTTTACAACTTCCTTACTCTCTTTATGAAGAATTTTTAATTTGCCAGATCACATGTGAGTGGTGTGGAAAAGCAAAACCCTTATCACTCCACTTCAGTTGCAATGTTGAAGTTGAGAAGTCAGCAGATAAATTCAAGATCTCAGGAGTCTCTGGAATTAAGGAAATTTTTTTTCACTTAGTACGAATTTACTTATAGAATTCCCAGAATCAAGCAGAGCTCTGATTGTTATTTCGTGATCACCAGGTGACAGAGCTGGGAGCTTAGCACTTGCTTCCTCAACCTGGTAGCAGTGAGGCCTGTTATCAATGCATAGTTCATAATGGGTACCCCGGCCTTCTCTAGAGGTCGGTTTCCAAGAACAGTCCCACACTTGTAAATTGTGAGTTAGACACTTCAAATCACGAGGAGTCCCCCGTCTCTGTCTGTTTACTTGATTCAACAAATAGAGAAGAACGAATGAGGCCAGGAGCCAGCGGAAATCGGAAGCTATCCTCATTCTCTTGCTATTCGCCAACTGGAGTGGTCGCCTCAGGCACACGGAGATGTCCATGGTCAGTGCAGTGGAGTCAATTGGGCCGCAGCCACGCCGCTATCTTGCCATCCCCGCTGTGGCCTTGGCCGCCCCCCTGGGGCTGCCTGGACTCAGCAGTCGCCCCGGGGCTGGAGGCGAGCAGGAGGAGGAGGAGGAGGAGTGGGGTGGGGGGCCAGCACAAGCCGCCACCTATGCAGCCGCCTCCTTCACGCCTCCACTGTCCCAGCGCTGAGCTGCTCCAGGTGGCCACCTGCGAGGGGCAGCCCGTTGCCCTCCACGAGCCACAGGCACTTCTGTGGCCACAGAGCCGCCCGAGGCAATGGTAAGGGCGACGGTCACCACCCAGATGTCCTGTCGGGAATGAGGCGTGGGGCGGCCCGAATGTTTGAATGCCTAACAAACCGAATAGGACTATTACACTTGAAGAGATGTGGCCCACTGCCAGCAATTTCTATCTTCATTGTCTACGCACCAACATCCACATACAAAGAAGATGAAATTGAGAAATTCTACATGGAATTGGAGGAGTTCTATAAAAAAGATCACACCTTCTACAAGATCATAGTCGGTGATTTTAATGCCAAGATAGGACCAAAAGATCGGCTGAAGAACTCCACATCAGGACCCATGGACTAGAATGGAACGAACAGGGTGAGAGACTATCTGAGTTCATCATGTCCACCAAGACCATTCATGGGAACTCACAGTTCCAGAAGGCTGAAGCGAAACGTTGGACATGGGAATTTCCAGTCGCAGCCCAGAAGCCAAGCAGATGGGCGAGTGCAAAAAAAGATAGGCAGGCAGAATTTTTAAAACTGCTAATCTACCCTGCAAACTGTCTGCTCCCTCACCTCAATCCAAAAGCACTTCTGCTTTGATTCATATTCCTAACTCTGAAACGCTGGATAGCAAACCTACTTATATGACTTTACAAACTGCTAAGGAGAAGATTGCCTTGGATATTCCAGCTATTCAGGATTTGTTTTTAGCTCCTAACAATTTTTATGAAATTCCAACTAATATCTAAGGTCCTTTGCCTCCTCAATCATTTCGAATAGTAACTGGCAGTAATATTATGAAATCTAAAGGTTTTAATGTTCAAATGAAAATTTTTGATGGTAATTTTGAAGGTGAAATTATGCTCATTGTATCTGTGAAGGCTGAAATACTTATTTTTTTTTTTTTGCTTTTTTGAGTCACACCTGGCAATGCTCAGGGGTTTCTCCTGGCTCTGCAGTCAGGAATCACTCTTGGTGGTGCTTGGGGGACCATATGGGATGCCGGGGATTGAACCCGGGCCCGGCACGGGCCGGCCGCTGCAAGGCAAACGGCCTACCCGCTGGGCTATCGCTCCGGCCCCTGAAATACTTATTTTTAAAGGTGAAAAGATTGCTCAGCTTCTTGTATTCCCGAAACCACCAGTTCCTCATTATCAGGAAGGAGGGTCTGGTACCCTAATGTTGAGGATTTTGGACACAATTCCTTTCAGAGGATAAACCCAGTATGATGCTTACATTTGAAAATGGTACTAAAATTGAAGGTTTGCTAGAATCAGGGGCCGATACAGCCATAACTGCTTCACATCATTGACCCTCTGGAAGGAAAAAAACACCGTTTTTTAATCTTTTATAAAGGTGCAGAGTCCAAAGTGGAGTAAGTAAAGCCTCTTCAACAAGTGGTGCTGGGAAAACTGGACAGCTGCATGTAAAAAAATGAATTTGTACCTGTGTCTAACACCTTGCACAAAAGTCAGATCAAAATGGATTTATATCTCAATATCAGACCTGAATCCATAAAGTCACTATCACTATCACTATATTCCCGTTCATCATCTACTTGCTAGAGCGGGCACCAGTAGTATCTCCATATGTCCTGTCTCATGGTAGTAGAACCCAAAGGCATCCGCTTGCTCCAGGAACATAAACAGCCTCAAACCTTCATGGGAATGACCTAATATAAATGTCACTTGTATTTGACATATCAGATACGACATGAGCAGCTTGCCAGGCTTGAATCCATAAAGTACGTTGAAGAAAATATAGGAAAAACCTTCCACAACATTGAAGCTAAAGACACCTTCAAAGGTGAACCACCATTAACAAAGCAACTAGAAGAAAAGAGAAACATATGGGACTACATGAAACGAAAGAGCTTCTGCACCTCGAAAGAAACAGTGACCAAGATAGAAAGACAGTCCACAGAATGGGAAAGAATATTCACCCAATACCCATCTGAAAAGGGGTTCATATCCAGGAAATATCAGGCACTGGTATAGCTATATAGAGGAGAACAGCCACCCCATTAAAAATGGGGAGAAGAGATGAACAGAAACTTTGACAAGGAAGAATTTCGAATGGCCAAAAGGAAACTGAAAAAATGCTCATCATTACTAATCATCAGAGAGATGCAAATCAAAATAACAATGAGATATCACCTCACACCACAGAGACTGGCCCATATCCCAAAGGGCAAAAGCAACAAGTGCTGGCGTGAATGCAGGGAAAAGGGGACTCGCATCCATTTTTGGTGGGAATGTCGACTTGTACAACCTTACTGGAAAACAATATGGACATTCCTCCAAAGACCAGAAATTGAGCTTCCTTTTGACCCAACCATACCACTCCAGGGAATGTACCTTGGGAAGCCAAAAACACACAGAGGAAACACAATCCACACTTTTATTTTCATAGCAGCACTATTCACAATAGCTAGAACCTGGAAACAACCGGTATGCCTGAGAACTGATGACTGGATAAAGAAACTGTGGCACATATACACAATGGAAAACTATGCAGCTATTAGGAAAAATGAAGTTATGAAATTTGCCTATAAATGGATGGACATGGAAAGGATCAGGTTCAGTGATATTAGTCAGAAGTAAAGAGAGAGAGAGATAGAATGACTGCATTTATTTGCATAACATCGATATATATATATATATAATGTGTATAGATAGATAGATAGATAGATAGATAGATAGATAGATAGATAGATAGATAGATAGATAGATAGATAGATAGATACATATTATGACACCAAAATCCAGTGTCAGGAGAAACGTGGATCAGGAGGTCTTACCAAAAGTGTAAATTACCACAATCGTGTGGGAGTCAGAGGTTAGGTAAGACAGAGAAGGGAATATGTGTGAATAAATGTCGAAAGGGTTAATACCAACCTAGAATTGAACATTAAATACAGGCAAAAAAGTGCACACGATGGCCTCTAAGTGTATGTAGTGCAACCCACAATGTGTAAGAGAAGGAAAAGAGAGAGAGGGAGAGAGAGAAAAGAGAAAAAGAGCCTGCCATTTAGGCAGGCTATGGGATGAGGGGAGGGAATTGGGGACATTGGTGGTGGGAAATGGGCACTGGTGGAGTTTGGGGTGTTGCAAAACTATGTGACCGAAACCTCTAAACATGAACAACGTTGTAATATCTCATGGTGGTATAATAAAATATTTAATTAAAAAAACAGCTTTGCCCATTAAGTGGAAAAACACCGAGCCAGTGTGAGTTGAGCAGTGGCCCTTAATTACTGAAAAACTAACAGCTTTGCAACAATTGGTGGAGGAACAGCTCTACTTGGGTGATATTGTTCCAAGTTCATGTCCTTGGAATTCTCCAGTTTTTGTAATCAAAAAGAAATCTGGCAAACGGGGAATGTTAACACATTTACGCCAGGTCAATGAATGCATGTAGCCTATGGGCCCTCAGCAGCCTGGCCTTCCTAATCTTGCTATGATACCAAAATCCTGGAATATTATTGCTGTTGATTTAAAAGATAGTGTTTATACTATTCCCCTTGCTGATCAGGACAGAGAAAAATTTGCATTTACTATCCCATCAATGAATAATGAAGCACCTTACAAAAGGTATCATTGTTCATTATATGGATGCTACTATTGTACCTTTTTTTAAAACCAAATAAGTACACCATTCTATAGATACCTATTCTCATTTCCAATGGGCTTCAGCTGCCCCATCTGAAAGAGCTAAGCAGTTATAACTCACGTGCTAAAAGCTTTTTCTGTAATGGACATTTCTCATACTATAAAAACAGACAACACTCCAGCATATAATTCAGCAAAGGTGAAGTCTTTTTTATGCAGCTTATTCTATTACTCATGTTACAGGTATTCCCTATAATACTATTGGTTAAAACTGAGAGAAGTTTACATATTCTAGTTTCCATGTAGAAATGATGCTGAACAGTAGAGCTCCCAAACTAGCTAAACCTGTCACGCAACACTTTTGATACAGTGTTTATTTTAAATCTCAATAATCATTGATAACTTAGTCATAATTCCTGGGAAATTTTTTACATTTCATTATAGGCAGATGTCATCTATTTACCCTTGATTCCATTTTTGATGGACTATTACTGATTTCTTAGAAACTGTCATATCAACTGTTAATAGTAGCTTGGAGGATAGTTCTTATATCATGATTACTTTGACTCAGTTTACTTTCAACTATCTTGAAATAAAAATCTTGAATATTACAGAATATGATGATATTACTAAATTTGTATGAAGTATTTTCTATTGAGCCACAGATTTTTTAAGATAAGTTTTTGTTTTTTTCAGTGTGATGTACTTTTATCCAAATATATGAGCCTGGATTATCATAGAAAATTTAATGATACTGGAAATTCATGTATCTGTAGGTTTTCCAGTTAGATGGCCAAAAGTTTTAACTTTCGTATTATACATTATCTGTTGGTATTTTGCATCTCTATCTTCTGAAATTATTAATTCGCTCTCCCCATATTGTTCTTAATGATCCTTTCTAAAAGGTTTTTAATTTTTTTTCTCTTTGAAAGAAATAACTCTTATTTTCTTGAGGTCTTTATAATCGCATTTGATTTATCCCTGCTCTAATTTTTATGTCCTTCCTTCTGCACACCTTTTAATCTAATTTCCTATTTTTCTTTTTCTGATCTACTAAAATTTAGTTAGTCTATATACATTTCACTCTTTCTTGAGGAGAAACTGTATTGCAGTAATTTTATCTTAATATTTTCTTTGATGCACTCTGTGATCTGATTGTTCATCTCAATTTTTAAAAGAATTTTTCATTATCCAAGAAGTTTAAAATCAAATGGAATTTTGTCTCCCCAATTTTGTACTTTTTCAGATTTCTTTTTTATAGATGGTTTCTATATTTAGACCGCTTAGTCAGAAAAAAATGCATGATATGCTTAGCACCTTCATTTTTTAATTGAAGTATATTTAAGACCCAGCATATGCTGGTTTACAAAATGTTTTAAATGTACTTGAGAACATATAGTCATTTTATTTGTGTAAGGAATTTGTGTGACTATTAAATCCTTAGTATCTATTATTTCATTGAAAATTGTTTTTGCCTATTAAATTTCTGTCTGTATGCTCTGTCTATTGATAACAATGGGTTGTTGAAATACTCTAATGCAATTAATCTACAATCAATGTCATGTTTTATACTATTATGTTTCATATTTTATATGTTCCAGTAATTGGGACATAGATATTAAAATAATAATATTCTGTGGGTTGATAGTCCCTTTTATCATGATGTGCTAATTGTTTGTGTTTCTTATTAACCTTTTTAGCGAAAAGTGTAATCAGATATAAATGCATCACTTCCTGTTTTTGTGGATGTTATTGATTTGAAATACCTTATTCTGGTAATTCTATGGCAAACAACTGTTCATATAATAAAGATTGCAACTGTTCTCATTTATATTAGCATGAGTGACAGTATTATGTCCCACATAGTAGCTGGATGTTCCTATCTTCTCCACCGAGCTTACTTGATGTGAGTCAGGTTTAATTGCTACTCTACTTCCATTAAACCTAACTGAGCTCTATGATTTCTTAGCAATGCAGTTGTTGCTAGCGAATCTTAATTTTTCCATTCCTTAATTTTTCAATTCCTATTGAAATAAAGAATTGATAGAAGTGGAGAATATTGTATTGACTGAATACTCTGATTTATATAGAGGTTCCTGTATTAAGTGTTCTGTCAATCAGCGTCTGCCAATCTTTCTTCAAAGAGACTGTAATGGCTGCACGGTAAACATTCCCGAAACAAAACTGTTTTAGTAAAGTCTGAATTTTTTTAAGAGAACTTTATTAACAATTATGATATTCAAATGCAAATGAAGTATAGAGGAAAATATGGGGCCAGCAGTTATACCTCATTAAATAACAAGTGTTCATGAATACTTACTAGATACACAATTAGATGTTACTCTGTTCTTTAACATAATTGACTCTTCTGTCATGGATGTTATTTTAAATTTGTTATTTGTTAGAATTTAAGTTTAAGGACATTACTAATTAGAACACTTCCATTTTACATTCTCTCAAAACAAATATGGAAAAGAATTAGAGTCTCTCCTGAAAACATTAACATGTTGTAAAATATCTTGAGAAATGAACTTTATGATTCACATGGAGTTCACAGTAACACAGATGGAAAACTATAAAAATCGCAAATTGTATAGAGACTCAGATTGTACACACATTCATACCACACATCCCTCTATAGATATACTACTTAGCACACATGAACACACCCCATAGCACGTAACCCATGTTTGTATTCATTTTGACCACACCAGCTGGTACTCAGAGGATATTCATATCTGGTCTCAGGGATTCACCGCCTGTGCTACTTGAGAAACCAGGGGAGCCTCCACTATGCCACGCATGAACACTTGCGCTTTGATTATCTCCCTGGCCCAATAATTAATGACTTAGAATTTATACTCTTAGGGAATAGGCAGGCTAAAAGAAAAAGCATAGGTGGCTCATCTAAGTGTTATGTGGTTTCTAGGGGCATCCCAAAGCAGTGCACAGGGAACCCCAGGGCCACACCTAGTGACACATAGCCAATAAGACATGATGGTTCAGTTTCAGGACTAATGGTGTGGAGTTGCTTTGGTCCTGTAGTATTGGGAACCAACAGGGTCACCTGAACAATTCTTGAGGGCCTCCTGAACCTCGTGGTTGTGGGACAGGCATGTCATTCCATGATTCCAACTCAGGTACATGAGGGTGAGTTATCTTCAGGACTCTAATTATTGTGATTTGAAAGTAGGAAGTTATAAGTGGCAAAGGCTTTGTTTCATTTCTTTCTCACATCTGAAAAACATCTAGGATAAATGAGGATTCCCTGTTCTGACTTCTATAGTGACTCAAAGTGCCTTGAAAAGACTCACATCAATGATTCAAGGAAATGAAATAAGTTGGAATTCTATGAAGGTGAAAAGAATTTGAAACAAATGTTAGAAAGAGGGTTCACTGTAGCTGGTGCTGGGGGTCATTCCTTGTGATGCTGGAGACCATACTTGGTACCACCAGGTATTCAAACTAGTCACGTGCAAGGCATTCACTTTAACTCCTCTACTCTTTCCAGTCTTAAACTTGATTATTAAGTAAATATACACAGTGAACATAGGACAATCATATTCCATACACATCATTTATGGAGCTGTTTATAGGCAACAGAAATAATATTCAGCATTTTAAAAAGAAGATACTACAATGTTCAGTGGGATGAAAGAAGATGTGTTTTATATCATTGTAAATTGGCAAAGACGTATATTTAACCGAAGTGAACGAATAGATAGTAAACACAATGTAACTCAGGTGCTTGGTCTCACTCTGAGATTTTGACCTTTCCTGATTATTTTCAGTTGATCTAACTTTTACACATCCATGTGTAACCACTAAATCATTGTGACTGCTTTTAATCCAAAGGATGATGATCCAACCAAAATCTGAGTTTCACAATTTTCTCTAATTCCACTTATTCTCTTTGAATTTACCTTCTTGTCTTGGCGCATTGGTGTGTGTGTGTAGGTGGGGGGGGTGAGTTTGAGGAAAAGAGAGAGAAGAAAGGATGGAATGTAAAGGAAGACAAAGAGGAAAATGAAGAAATTCCTGAATAATCAGAGCAAACTCAGATTCAAAGTCAAACACTGTATGGCCGATACCCAAACATGAACATTTTTGTAATTGTTTATCTCATGGTGGTATAATAAAATATATATTTAAAAAAGTCAAAGGCTGAGAGACAATTTTCGATGGAAACAACTCAAACCAAAAAGGCTGGTTTGACCATACGAGTATCTGACAATAAAGACTTCAGGTTGAAAGGGGTTAGAAGGGACAGTGAAGGCCATTGCTTAATAATAGAGGTGCATGTATATCAGTAAGAAATTACACTGCTAAACATATAGGCACCCAATGAAGAGTCAGCAAAATACTTAAAACAACTGCTAAAAGACCACAAAGAAGACATTAACAGTAGCACAATAATAGTTGGAGACGTCAACACTGATTTATCAACAATTGATAGATCGACAAGACTGAAACTCATCCCATTTTTAGAATTATATAATATATATAATATATATATATATATAATATATATTATATAATTCTCAAAATGATGATATATATATATATATATATATATATATATATATATATATATATATATATCTTTTGGGTCAAACACAGAAATGCTCAGGGGTTATGTTGGGATCCCGCGGGGTTCCCAACAGTACCAAGTAGTGAGTTCCCTTCCACCTCCGAAGCCGGCAGTGATGGATGAAAAGTCAGGAATCCGGCACAGGTTTTAAAATGCTTTACTTATCACAGTTCAGGCATATAATCAGCAATAGGAAAAACCCTGTGCTTAGGATTCCCGGTTAGAACCCCAGCCACGTGTAGGCCAAGAATGCGGCCACCACGTGTTAAGACCCTGTAAAGAAGAGACAAAGACAAAACTCCCAAGAGAGCGAGACCAAAAGAGAGAGAGCAAGAGAGGAAGCAGCCTAGTTTAATACACAGCAACTCAGACCTCCCACTATTATGGGAAGCAGGTAGGGTCAAATGCCCTCAGGTAATTTCTCCCAGCACCTCACCTAGGTCATTTAGATGCTAATGTTTTTGAGCCAAGATCTTCCTAGAAATGCCTTTATAGGGTAGAGAAGGGAGTTTTTGAGATTGCATACCTCTGTACCAAAGACTGTACTATTGCCAGTTAAATATTTCTCCAAGCCTTTACAAGACTCTCGTCTACTTCACGGTAGTTTTGTCTTTTAGTTGCCTTTGAGTTATCTGGGAGCCATGCTTGCTTGCTTGGAGGCAAACAGCGTTTCTCTCTGGTCAAATTACTTAGAGTTCCAATGTGGCCAGACAAATAGGCTGGAAAAATCTAGCTAATCCCACGATGATTGTGATAGCAAGAGAGAATATTTATACCAGCCAGTACAGAATACATGGTCAGATAAACTGTCACATTTAAACTACCCCCTATCTAAAAAGTGATCTGCAGGAGGCAATCCAGGGCAGATGCAGAGGCTTTTAGGCTTTTAGGTGTCCTGCAACAGGTTTACTCCTGGCTCAGCACTCAGGAATTACCCCTGGTAGTGCTCAGTGGACCATATGGGATGCCAGGAAATGAACCAGTGTCTGCTGTTTAGAGGCAAAACTTCTGCCTGCTGTACTGTCTCTCCGGCCCCCTTTCTATGATTCTTAAGATGTCTTAGTGTTCGATAATGAGGCCTAGCTAGCTTGGAAACTTTGTTGTTTAATCCACTTACAGTTTAAGCTGTTTATGTGTTCTTAAGCCGGGATTCATATTAATGAGATATCTCTATCCTATGTAAACACTGATAGTGCTTGTGGCAGTTACAAGAGTTGGTTTGACTCAATCAGTAAGTTTTGAAATATTACTACAATCTCTATTATGATTTCAATGTAATCTAGATTGGGCACAATTTCTCTTAATAACCATTGGATCCAGCAAGGGTCAGTTAGAATTTACCAGGAGACTGCCACCCTGACCACATTGAGACTATCATTTTAGATTGAAGGAAGGATCATGCTATTTTTCTCTCAAGCAGGTGAGCATGACTTTTTCTGTAAACAGAGCACAAGACACTCAGAATCACCTTGGTGCAGAACATAAAATAAACTCATGTTGTGAGTACCATCTAGATTGCATAAAACCCATGAAGTTATGTGTTTCTCCCCCATGAATATACATGCATGAAATGTATTTTTTGTACCAGCTCTCTTGTTCCAGTGTTTTGAACATAGATAATCTCAGAGAAAGAGACTATTTCCTGGCATAATCACTTGTTAAAACATGAAACAAATGTGGTATCACCCTACATATATACCTAGAAGCCAATTCATTGCTCTATGTTGACATTACCCTCCCTGAAAATAGGATTACTTTTGATATAGTAGGGGACTGACTTGATGTACAAAGGATCCACTTTGGTGGGAAACTTGGGTCTGAGCTCATGGACTGAGCTCTGACCAAGAGCTAAAGGTCTGGGGAATCCCATTACTTTGGACTATAGTGACAGAGATTGTTTTATACTGAATTAGTAAAAGTGTTTTGGAACCGTGCTAGGCCCATCAGTTTTCATCCATTTCCCAGTGACCTCAGAGTTAGAAAGGAACACTTTTCCTGATATTGTGGGGGGACCCCAGAGGCTCCCAACATTTTAGGAAATAAATTTGAAATGGATCCTCAATTATACAGATTGGGAGATTGAGAAATGCCTGAGTAGCACAATGCTTCCCATGTTAGGGCACTGATTAACCAGAAAAACAAGGTAACAATCAGGTCTGACTTTAAATAAGTATACTAATTCAAAGGTCTGGATACTTTCTGAGAGTTCTCTTTGCTCATGTGCTGCAGTTAAGAAGATAATATGGAGGAGCAAGCCATCATCCTTGAAAGCTCATTGGGTAGATGTGACAAAAGAAAAGGGATGAGGTAATAGAATCTTGATTTCTCTTCTCTATCGTGATTGGCTCAGCTGATTTAGAACTGTGACAACAGGAACCAACATTCTGTCTGATCATTTGACTTTGAAGAGTCAAGATAGCAGCATGTTTCCTTGTTGCTTTCCAGTTCTTAGACGTTCTGGACAGAGGGAAGGCCGGATTGAGAGGCCTTCCAGTCCATATAGACAATCAACCAACCAACAAGCCGAGTGTCATGTGACAAGCGGCAACAATTATCTAGAGGCAAGTATGGGAAACCCAGGGCAGACTAGTATTGGGCAGCTTATATCTATGATGCCACCTAAGGAGTCCTGTACACGTTTCCTTCTGTATGTGCGAGGGTATGTCTGAAAGAGTATGAAGCAGAAAACTTTTGAAGGGCTTACCCAAATCAAGATATAGTCCACAACAAATGCAGCCAGGTGTATCTATTGTGATTACATCCCAGGTACCATGGGGCAAACTTAGGGAAAGGTGGTGACTCGGTGAAAGCTAACAGACCCAGACATAAAACCTGAGCTCTAATATATGCCTTATCAACAGATAGCTCTGAGATACTGTTGGTAGTTTAAGTTGGGAAAAACTTTTGCAGGATGATGTCAATTTGTGACACTACTAAACCTTTCTGGTTGGTGACTGCCTTGTTTTACAGAGCTCAACTGAGCAGATAATTCAAGAGTTCATCAAAGGCTACCACTTCTCTGATGCCCTAGAAAAATGGCTCAAGAAGGACAGCAGCAATCAAGTCCACAGTGAGCCTCAGGTAAGTAAGGGGGCAGGAGCTCTCCATATCTAGGCACTCTCCTGAGCCATAAAATAGCTTTTTCTCACAGTACTGTATGGTGGAAACCCATCGAAGCACCGTGAAAAGGAAGAAATGCTCACAGAATTATTGGACAGCACAAGAAAATTTAACATTTTTACATTTATAATAAAAGAAAATACTTTGTATCTTCTCTATTTGTTTTAATACCCTGATATACCTACAGAATAGTCAGAATTAACTTCCTTACAGATTTTCTCAAATCCTTACAACACATCCATTAAATAGTGAAGGGGTTGAAAACTGTTTATGTCTTGACATAGTCAATGCACAGAATACAGCAGGCAAGTTAAAGACTGTCAACAGGTGAGCAGATTTGGCATTGCTTGCCTTGGTATGACCAAACATTGTTGCCATCTCAACAGTTACTACAGGCAGCATCATGAGCTGTCACATACTATTTGTTTGTCAGACTATGAAACCTTAAAAAATGATACAAGCGGGGGCGGAGCGATAGCCCAGTGGGCAGGGAGTTTGCCTTGCGCGCGGCTGGCCTGTGCCGGCCCGGGTTCAATCCCCGGCAACCCATATGGTCCCCCGAGCATCGCCAGGAGTAATTCCTGAGTGCAGAGCCAGGAGTAACACCTGAGCATCGCCGGGTGTGACCCAAAAAATGCAAAAAAAAAAGAAAACAAAAAAAAATGATACAAGCTTTTTAGGAACCTGGTGCCTCCTGGGCAGCCACCAGACTGTGAAGAACTCCTGGCAGGAAACCACGAAGGTTTTGCCATGACAGTTCAGTGTCTACCACCTGGGCAGTTGATCAGTGCACCATGTCACAATTTATGGGCCTGACTTCTATGGTGATTGTGAACAGGGTGAGACCTCCCCAGCGAGGAAGTGGGCTAAGAAATAAGAATGTTATCTAGGAAGACAAAAGAGCCTCTAAAAATTGTTGGTTTCCCCACAATTTCACCTTCAATTCAGAATCCTTGGAGGTATATTGAATAGAAGGTTATAGTTAATGTTTGGTTGGACAGTTCTCAGGTCTCACCCTACCTAATAGAGCAAACACCTGCAATCCTTAATTTTCACTTTTATCTTAGGTAGACTGCGGATATCTCATAACATCTCATGAGTACAATACTTTCCTAATAAGCTATTCATTCTCAGAGTTAAATTCCAATAGTTGAAATAATCACTAAAAATATTTACTTATCATTCCCCAGAAAAATTCATTGCCTACCAATCAGGAGAATTTCCCAATGCCAGTACTCACATTATCTTTTACCCATGTTGCTGAGGTGCTGAGTTCCTCACCATCTGCCTCTGCTTTGATGGTACTGTCCCTGATGTTCATCCCTCCTTCCCACACAGAAGAGTGACTGAACAGCTGTCTGATAAGTTATGCATCATTCTCGCTCTCTAGGCAGTAACTGCAGTTTTTGCTTTTTCTGTCATTTTAAAGAATTTTTTTAAGTATTTTATTATACCACTGTGAAATATACAATTGCAAAGATATACAATTAAAAAGTTCATATTTGGGTTTTGGTCATACAGTGTTCCAGCACCCACCCCCTCCACCAGTGCCCATTTCCCACCACCAACGTGCCCGTTTCCCTCCCCCTTCCCCAGCCCGCCTCCATTGCAGGTTCTATATTTCTTTCCCTCTCTCTCCCTCTCTCTCTTTACCTTCCCTTCCAGACTATGGATTACAGAACATACATTAAAGGGTTGTCATGTGTATCTTTTTGCCTGTATTTAATGATCAGTTCTACGTTGATATTAGTACCCTGGACAATTGTTAGCACACTGTTGCATTTTCTGTGTTACCTAGACTCTGACTCCCACACGTTTGTGATAATTTCCACCTTTGACAAGACCTACTGATACTAGGTCATGTTTCACTTGACCTTGGATATTGGTATCATAATATGTACATATATATTTATGTCATGCAAATAAATGCAGTCATTCTGTATCTGTCTCTCTCTCCTTCTGGCTAATTTCACTCAACATAATCTTCTCCATGTCCATCCGTTTATAGGCAAATTTTATAACTTCATTTTTTCCTAACATCTGCATAGTATTCCATTGTGTAGATGTACCAAAGCTTCTTTATCCAGTCTTCGAATCTCGGGCACTCTAGTTGTTTCCAGATTGTGGCTATTTGTGAATAATGCTGCTATGAACATAAAAGTAGGGATGGTGTTTCCGCTGCATATTTTTGGTTTCCCAGAGTAGATTCCCAGGAGTGGTATGGCTGGGTCAAATGGGAGTTCAATTTCTAGTCTTTGTGGAATGTCCGTATTGTTTTCCAGAAAGGCTGTCCCAGCTGGCATTCCCACCAACAGTGGATGAGTGGCCCCTTTTCCCCACATCCACACCAGCACTTGTTGTTCTTGCTCTTTTGAATATGTGCCAGTCTCTGTGGTGTAAAATGATATCTCATTGTTGTTTTGATTTGCATCTCTCTGATGATTAGTGACAAAGAGCATTTATTTCATGTTTTTTGGCCATTCGAATTTTTTCCTTGTTGAAGTTTCTGTTCAATTCCTCTCCCCATTTTTTGATGGGGTTGTTTGTTTTCTTCTTGTAAAGTTCTACCAGTGCCTGATATATCCTGGATATTAAGCTCTTATCAGATGGGTATTGAGTGAATATTCTTTGTCATTTTGAAGAATTTTTTATGAAGAAGAAGATCATTGATTACCAGGGTAAACATTGTGAGATTGAAGAATCTCTGCATGGTACAGTCATTATTTTTTAGGGCACTGACTAACCATAAAACAGTTATAGATAAGCATGGTCTTATAAATCGTGACCTAGTTATAAATTCAGTATATTTTGTGAGGTCCCTCTTTTGTTCACTCACAACAGGTCAGTGTTTAAAATCACAGAGGAGAAAATCAAAACCCTGAAAGCCCTTTGGGTAGGTCTGACAAAAGAAAGACTATGATGTCATAAAATCTTGCCCTCCCTTCCTTATTGTGATTGACTGAACAGATATTGAACTGTGGTAACAGGAACTGTATTCTATAGAGACCAAAAGAGAAGGATGTTTTCCTGTTGCTTTCCCAGCCTTAGAGGTTCTAGGCAAAGGAGTTCCCTGTTTGAGGGACCCTCACAGTCCATATATACAATCTACAGCCCAACAAGCCCAGTGCCATGGGACAAGTGGGAAAAAATATCCAAAGTAAATTTGAGAACCATAACAGACCAGTATTGGACAGTTCATACCTATAATGCCGCCTAGAATCCACACTCATTCCCATACTATGTGTGTCTGTATGTGTCTTGCTGTGTGTATGTGAAAATGAGCAGATATCAGAAAGAAAAAAGTTGATTCACTTGACCTTGGATATTGGTATCATAATATGTACATATATATTTATGCCATGCACAAAGGTGGAAATTATCCCAA
>JAJIBD010001695.1:0-95723 GCA_021461705.1 Cryptotis parvus
TTGTCTGCAAACAGCAAAGAAATTAGACTATGAGAGGCATGTGGATTTTTTGATGCTCCAGAATATAACTTCTCTCACCAGCCAGCCAGCTGTGATGTGTCTTTAATACAATACAGTTATAGAGATGGATTTGTTCTGCCTTGGCATCATGTAATCAATACCATGTTAATACAAAGTCCTAGCATTAGGATTGCATTGTGTGTGTGGCACTGTGACTAGGTATTTTGCTGTGTAAAATTTAGTAATATTTAGCTAAGGAAACGTCACATTTATTCTTTTATCTTTTTTCACATAGGTCTATCTGGATGATCAAACCAGATGAGAAAGGCCTGGTAGACAGTAATCATATTCCTTCTCCTCCTGGAAATGTGAACCTTAAATTGATAAAGCCAGCATCCCAATATCCCACCTCACTATTTTATTTGAGGATGAGGTCAGGTAGAGTTTACTGTAGATATCCATGTGTCCATTATCTGTATTCTTGAATTGACTTATATCTTCTTTGCAGGCAACATTGCTATGGAAAAATTCAGCTACTGGTTAAAATTTTCACTTGATAATCTTTTTTTTTTCACTTGATAATCTTAAACTTGCTATTTTTTTCCCTCACAGATTGCTTGTAGATTATTGGAATTGACCTTTGGTTGCAGACAGGCATACTGGCTCTAATTTAGTGTCATGTTATGTACTTTCCCTGAAATTTCGGCTAAGAATTTTTAAGGTTGAGACTGACCATTACTTGGCAGACCCAGCCCATATCAGAGGCTGCAGCATAGCTGGGCCAGCTGCGACTTGGGGGTTTGGAGACCCAGGAAGGGAAAGAGTCCTCTCCAGATGAATTGTTACTTGCCAGGTACATCTGAGACCCAGCCATGAAGAGTGCCAGTGCATTGCTTCGCTCTGCAGCCACACATTTCTTCACCACCCCACTACTCACAGTAAACATGCAAAAATATTCCATGGGGTTTCTGGGTGTTATAAGCAACAGCAAATAGAAAGCCCCTTGATTAGCCCCAGGTGCCCCAGTATAGCCCCCTAGTCAAGAGAGGACATCTACATTTCTTAGACGTAGAACCATAGTATGGTATGTCACTCCCAGACTACCATGGCATCATGGGAAAACAATGCAGACTACCATCACAAGAAATGGATAACAAAGAGTCCTGAAGCTTCAACAAGGCAAATCCATATATATATATATATATATATATATATATATATATAATTCACACACACACACATATATCCTATCTGAAAAGAATCCAAAGATGAAATGGTGACGGTGTTTAATGAGCTCAAAGAAACAGTAAAATGGACACCCAATAAAATACAAGAGGATATGAAAGAATCAGTGGAACCTTTAACCAATAAAATAAAGGAGGAAATGAGACCAAAAAATAAGAAAACTGTAAAGAAAAGTGTTAATAGTAAAAATTTGGTAGATGAAATGGAAAACTCAATAGATGCCCTCAACAGTAGAATGACAACAGCTGAAGATAGAATCAGTGAGCTTGAAGATAAGTTGCAGAATGCACGCAGGCAAATACAGAAGATGGAAAAGGTCCTCAAAATGGCCCAAGAGGAGGCAAGATAATACTTGGATTAATTCAAAAGAAAAAACATAAGAATCATTGGAGTTCCAGAGGGAAAAGAAGACAACCCAAAAGAGGTAGAAACAACTAAAGACATTGTTGCTGAAAAAAATGCCAAGAGCTGAAGGATGCTATAGATAGAGACACAGTACTGCAAGTGCATGATCAAAGAAGGGAATTTCATACAAAGGAGTAACCCTTAAATTTACAGCAGAGTTATCAGTTAAAACCCTGTGAGTTCAGAGACAATGGTGTGATATGGTGAAAAAGCTCAATTAAATGAAGGCCTCCCTCACCAAAAGTGTTTTACCCAGCTAGACTCTCATTCATATTTGAAGAAACCATACACAGCTTATCTTCATGGATAAATAACATATGAAGAGCTTCATAGACTCAAAACTTTAAAAGGACTGAAGGAACAACTGTAAGAAGACAGACCCCAAAAGCACAACAAGCTTATACAGAAAGATGCACAATATCCCATGACAGTAATCTCTCTCACTGTCAATGGTCTAAGCATACCAGTTAAGAGACACAGAATGAACAAATGGATTAAGAACTGAATCCAACATTTTGCCGCCTACAAGAAACACATTTGAACAGTCAGAGGAAACACACACTCAAAGTGAAAGGCTGGAAAACAATTCTTTATGCAAACAAGTCCTCCAAAAATGCCTGAGTAGCCATACTAGTATCCAACAACATAGACTTCAGGCTGAAGAAGCTTAGGAGGGATGTGAAGGCCATTTCTTAATAATTACGATATGAATATCAGGAAAATTACTCTCCTAAACATATATACATCAAATGAGGGGCCTGAAAAGTGCTTAAAAATGACTACTAATAAACTTCAAGGAAGACATTCACAGCAACACAATTGTCGTTGGAGATTTCAACACTGCTCTCTCACCTCCTAATAGATCAATAGACTGAAACTCAGCAAGGAAATACTGGCTCTGAAAGAATAAATGGAAAAGAGAGAGGGCTATTAGATATAATGTGAACTCTTGATCCCCAAAAGGTGAAGGAAGAAATGGAAGAGAGAGGGCCAGTAAATGTATACAGGGCTTTTCATCCCCGAAAAGCTGAATACACTTTTTTTTTCCTCCAGTGCACCTGGAACATTCTCCAAAGTAGACCACGTGCTGGGACACAAAAACATACCTCAATAAAATCAAGAAGGTATAAATCATATCAACTATTCTTCCATACCATGAGACACTGAAATAGAAGTGAATCACATACAGAAATGGAGAATTAAATCAAACACATAGAAACTAAATAGCTCAATGCTGAACAACTGGTGATCAAAAAGAAAATAAAAGAGGAAATCAAAAGATACTTGGAAACAAATGAGAATGAAGGGAAGAAATACCAGAACTTGTGGGACTCAGCAAAAACAGTGTTAGAGGAAGGTTTATTAGCTCTGCAAGCTTTCATCAGGAAGGAAGAAAGGGCCCACATAAATTATTTGACTTCGCAGCTTAAGATCTTAGAAAATGATCAACAAAAAGGAGCTCAATCCAGGCAGAAAGGAGGAAATAATAAAACTTAGAGCAGAAATCAACAAGCTGGAGTCCCAAAAACAGTCTAAAAGAACAATGAAACCAAAAGTTGGTTTCATTGATAAACAAGTTCAACAAACCACTTGCAGACTCACAAAGAAAGGGGGAGAGAGAACTAAACCTATTAAGAAATGAATTGGAGGACATCACAGCAGAAACCACAGAAATTCAAAAGATCATCAGCGTGAATACTTTTTTTTTTTGTTTTTTGGCAAAAAAATATAGCACACTTTAAGAATTTTTTTGTTTTGTAACCTGTACAGATAAGTAGGTTACAACATTTACCAATATTTTTTTACACTGCTAAATATTATTATGGTATGGGGGTTACATAATAATATCAATAAATGCTCGAGATTAGGGGTGAATACAAGAGTATCCCACCCGCATGGCAGAGCCTGGCAAGCTACCCGTGTGCGTATTTGATATGCCAAAAACCAGTAACAATTATAGTCCTCATTCCCATGACCTGATGGAATGGTTTGAGGCTCTTTATGTTCCTGGAGTGAGCAGATGTCCTTGGACTACACTACCAGGTGACAAGACATATGGAGATGTTACTGGTGCCTGCTTGAGCAAATTGATGATCAACGGGAAGACAAGTGATACAAATGATTTTGCTTTTTGGGTCACACCCGGCGATGCTCAGGATTAACTCCTTGCTCTTTGCTCAGGAACTACTCCTGGCAGTGCTTGGGGCACTATATGGGATGCCGGGGATCAAACCCCATGCCCTACCTGCTGTGCTATTGCCCCATCAGCGATTACTTTGAGAGTCTGTATGCCACGAAACATAAGAGTCTAAATGAAATGGACAGAGACCTGGATTCCTATAACCTTCCAATGTTGAACCAAGAAACTTGGAATACCTGAACAAACCTATGACTATCAAGGAAATTGAACCAGTAATCAAAATCTTTCTAAACCCAAAAGCCCAGGTCCAGATGGATTCACTAGTGAATTCTTCCAAAACTTTAAAGAGGACCTATTCCTATTGTCAATTCTGGCAGAACCTGGCAAGCTACCTGTGGTTTATTTGATATGCCCAAAACAGTAACAATAATGGATCTCATTCCCAACGAATGGAGACATTACTGGTGCCCACTTGAGCAAATCAATGAACAATGGGAAGACAAATGATACAAGTGATTGTTAATTCCCTTTAAGCTTTTCCAGGAAACTGAAGAAACAGAAATAGTCCCAGCTTTTATGAGGCATATATCACCCTTATACCCAAAGCAGACTGAGATCACAAAAAAACTACAGACCAATATCCCTGATGGACACATATGCGAAGATCTTTAACAAAACAATAGCAAACAGAATCCAAAAACTCATCAAAAAGATCATATACCAGAAAATGCAAGGATGGCTTAACATTTGCAAGTCAATCAACATAATATGCCATAACAATAAAAGAAAAAGTAAAAACCATATGATCATATCAATAGATTCAGAGAAATCATTTGACAAGATCAAGCACTGTTTCATGATGAAAACTCTCCACAAAATGGAATTGAAGGAACTTTCCTCAACATTGTCAAAACCATCTACCAGAAGCCCACAGCAAGAATTATTCTCTGTAGGGAAAAAATAAAAGCATTCCCCTAAGATCAGAGATAAGACAAAGTTGCTCCTATACCAACTGCTTCAACATAGTACTTGAGGTACTTGCCATAGCAATTAGGGAAGAAGAAACATTAATGGTATCTAGAAAGGAAAAGAAGAAGCCAAACTATCACTATTTGCAGATTACATGATATTATGCCAAGAGAACCCTAAAGTTTCTACCAAAAAAGCTCCTCGAAACAGTAGATATGTATAGTAGAGTGGCAGGTAACAAAATCAATAACTCCAAATCCATGCTTTCCTATATGCATATAACAAATAGAAAGTGATATGAAAAAATATTTCATTCACGATTATTGGTCAGGAAATCTGGTACTGAGTAATCAGCTTAACTAAGAACATAAAGGACCTGTACAAAGAAAATTACAAAATGCTACTTCAAGAAATAAAAGATCACATGATCAAATGAAGACCTATCCCTTGCTCATGGATTGGGAGAATCATCATTGCCAAAATGGCAATCCCTAAAGCTTTATAACAATTCAATGCAGTCCCTATAAGGATACCTATGACATTTTCAAAGAAATTGAACAAAACACTCAAATTCATATGGGACAATAAACCACCAGGAATAGTTAGAGCAATCCTTGGGAAAAAAAGAAGATGGAGGCATCACCTTTCCAACTTCAAACTGTACTACAAAGTGGTAGCAACTAAAACAGCATGGCATTTGAGTAAAAAAAAGGCCAGTGTACCTATGGAATAGAGTTGAATATCCTGCACACATCATAAAATATATGATAAATTAATATTTGATAAAGAAGCAAAAAAATCAAAAGTGGAGCAAGAAAAGCCTCTTCAACAAATAGTGCTGGGAAAACTGGGCAGCTACTTGAAAAAAATTGAATGGAGACTTCTGTCTAATGCCATGAACAAAAGTCAGATAAAAATGGATTAAAAAATCTCAATATCAGACCTGAATCCACAAATTACATCAAAGAAAATAGAGGCAAAATCTTCACAACATTGAAGCTAAAGGCATCTTCAAAGATGAAACACTACTAACAAAGCAAGTGGAAGCAAAGATAAACATATGGGATACCTGAAACTAAAATGCTTCTGTACCTCAAAAGAAACCAAGATACTAACAAGGACAGCCCCTGGAATGGGAAAGATTAGTTACACAATGCCTATATTATATAGAGGTTCATATTCAAGATATATAAGGTACTGGTAGAACTTCACAAGGAAAAAAACAGTAAAAAAAAACATAAAAAATGGGGAGAAGAAATGAACAGAAACTTCCTCAAAGAAGAAATTCAAGTGACCAAAAGACATATGAAAAAATACTCTTCATGACTAATCAGTAGGGAGATGAAAATCTAAACAACAATGAGATATCATATCATACCACAGAGTCTGGCATACATCCAAAAGGGCAATAACAACCAGTGCTGGAGTGTATGCTGGGAGAAAGGGGCCTCTTTCATTGTTGGTGGGAATGCTACTTGGTTCAGCATTTTTGGAAAACAATATGGACATTCCTCCAAAAACTAGAAATTGAGCTTCCATTTGACTCAGCAATACTACACCACCTTGGAGCTCAAAAATACACAGTAGAAACACCATCTTCATTTCTATGTTTATAGCAGCATTTTCAAATAGCCAGGGTGTGAAAACAACATGAGTACCCGAGAACAGAGAACTGGATAAAGAAACAATGGTACATCTACACAATGGAATACTGTACAGCTGTTAGAAAAGCAAAGTTATGAAATTTGCCTATAAATGGATGGACATGGAGAGTATCATGTTGAGTGAAATCAGCCAGAGGGAAAGGACAGATATAGAATGACTGCATTCATTTGGGGAATATAGAAATAATTATAGTATGAGACTAATATGAAAGGCCATGAAGAACAGGGATCAGGAGGACTTGTCAATGGTTGAATCTACCAAAAGTGTCTGGGGGGTAAGAGGTTAGGTGAAGGGACCACTGTGCTAATAATTGTTGGAAATGGTACTCCAGACAAGAACTGAACATTGAACATAGGCAAGTGGATATTCATGATAACCCTAAATGTATGTATTGCAAGTCACAATGTGTAGAGAAGAGGAAGAAGGAAGAGGAAGGAGCAGGAAGGAGAAAGGAGGAGAAAGGAGAGGAGGAAATGAGCAAAGAGGAAGGATGGAGGAAGTAGAAAGAGGAGGAAAAAGAAGAGGAAGAGGAGGAGGAAGAAGAGGAGGAAAGAGGAGGAGGAAGATGAGGAGGAAGAGAAGGAATAGGAAGAAGAATAAGAGGAAGGAAGAAGAAAGAAGAAAGAAAAGTGCCTGCCATAGAGGCAGGCTGGGGAAGGGGGCAGGGAATCTAGAGACATCGGCGTTGGGAAGGATGCACTGGTGAAGGGGTGGGGTGCTGGGCCACTGTTTGACTAAAACCTAATCATGAACAACTTTGTGATTGTATATCTTACAGTGGGATAATAAAATTCAAAATTAAATAAAAATAATTTTGAGGTTAACAATTTTTAGGACCACAGGTATAAACAGATATGTGATGAGGCAATGGACTACAAGGCTGCTCTTACTCATGACACTTATACAATGATGCAATTAACACTTGCAAAAAGAAATGGAATCAAGTCATCTCAAAATCTCCATATTTTATGAAGGTTTTGTTAATTTTGAAGCCAACGAATTTGTGTAAATGAATGGTTAATCATTTTAGTGAGTCTTGGAAAAAGTCTGTTTTCCAGCATGATCTACTTAGCATTTTCTCTCACAGGATTTTCTGAGATTGTAGAGCAGCCACAATTGCTAATAAGTTTTATATCTATGGGGCTGCTAGCATTTTTTATCTTAGTACACTGAGAAAATAAGCATCAAAAATACTTAACTGAATGCAATAGCCTCCAGCTGCCAAATGGCTAAATTTAATTATTTATTAGGAGCAACATGAGTGGTTAGACATACAGGATGAAGTGCATCATGTAAGTACTATTAAAATTGAAATTAGGTATCCAGTTAGATATCACATAATCAAAGAATGCCAGGGACTCTGGGGATGTCTGATTTCACTGTCTAGTAGAAAACACTCAGAAAATTTAGGTTTGAAGCAGAAACATCATAATCTCTGCTCTCCTCAGTCTCAGGATTTTCCTTACAAGATTGGCCTATTTGGTTTCTAATTCCTTTATTTTTGTCTTCTTGCCTTTGAGTTTTGCCAGTGTAGCCTCCTCAAAATCTCCTTTACCACAGATGTTTAAATTTCTTACTATTATTGTATTATAAAAATGTCATCAGAGAAACCTACTTCTTTTGTGTTCTTTTTTATTTTAATATTCTTCAAAAACGAGATGTGTGGCTGCCTTGTTTCTCTTTCTCCTCCTTATACATAGTTTCACCATAACTAGATATCTTGCAGTTTAGTTTAGTTCTGATGGTCTCTACATGAAAATAGAACAAAAACATAGAGGTGAGAGCCTAATTATGTAAGTCTTCTACACCCCTCTTCCATCCCCAGATGACAGTCAGAAGTCCAAGCTATAACATTTGGTTTATAAATTGGAGGTTCCCACAATCCCTCATTGAATTCAATTATTTACTCAAACAGTAAATATGTTTGAGTAAAAACATATTTAACATAAAAAACATAAAAAACAGTAAATGGGGCCGCCGTTTTCCACATCTGGACTTCTTTCTTGTCACAACTCCACCCAGCAGACCAGACTATCACAGCCCGGATCATCGACACCCACCCTGCAGCAGTTTTTTTTTCAATCCGGCCCAGGTATGCTGAACCAGAGACTCTCAGACATGGGGCAGAGCTGCTACTTGCTCTCCCTGTGCCCAGCCGCTCATGAGGCACCCAGGAGGCATGGCGGGTCCTAGCCCTGGCCTGCCACCCCAGCAGAGCCTCACAGCAAGCCAGGCGACACCCCCCAGACTCCATGGGGCCCGCCGTTTTCCACATCGGACTTGTTTCTCATCAAAACTCCACCCAGCAGACCAGGCTATCAAAGCCCGGATCATGGACACCCACCCTGCAGCAGTTTTTTTTTTTTCAATCCGGCCTAGGTATGCTGAAACAGAGACTCTCAGACATGGGGCAGAGGTGCTACTTGCTCTCCCTGTGCCCAGCCGCTCATTAGACGCCCGGGAGATATGGCGGGTTCTAGCCCTGGCCTGCCACCCCAGCAGAGCCTCACAACAAGCCAGATGACCCCCCCCGACTCCATGGGGCCCGCCGTTTTCCACATCCAGACTTCTTTCTCGTCACAACTCCACCCACCAGACCAGACTATCACAGCCCAGCTCGTGCGGCCCACGCAGTTCATCAATTATTGCTTTATTTAGAGGTGACTACAAGAGTATGCCACCCGCACGTCCAAGTCTGGCAAGCTGCTTATGTCATATTTGATATGCCAAATACCAGTAACATTTATATTTGGTCATTCCCATGACCTAATATAATTGTTTGAGGCTCTTTATGTTCCTGGAGCAAGTGAATGCCTTTGGGTTCTACTAGCATGAGATAGGACATATGGAGATATTACTGGTGCCCACTCTAGCAAATAAATGATCAACGGGAAAATAGTGATAGTGATAGTGACTCAAACAGTTCACAACTGAGGGAAAACTCTTCCACACTTTTGACAGATACATATTAAAGAATGCAATAAAGGCATGCATGAACAACAAAATGAAGAGACACACCATTGAGGTAGCCAGAGGGTCTTAAGTATAACAATGCCTGTCCTTATAGAGTTGGGATGTATCACCTTCCTAGGACATAAATAGTTCTGGAAGTTCTCTTAATACTGTTGGGTCTTTTCAAGAAAGTTTCATCATTTCCAATCCTTTGCCTTCCCTGGAGTATGGAGGTTGAGACCAAAAAATCCCAAGCTTCTAATCTTGGCTTGGATGTTTCTGGTGATCAGCAGCTAGGAACCCACAAAGATTCACCTCTTTAGAACAGACAACATTACAATTGCTTTGGAAATAGAGGATATCATAGTGGGTGAATCAATTAGAAGGATCCGGATAAATAGAGGAGAATCTCTCTATTACAGATACACAAGAAAGTAACAAAGGGCCAAAGGCAACCTAATGGGAGACCTGTTCCACACAGCTGAGTTTGGGGTAGGGGAGGGTGTTAAAATGGGAGGCATTAAGGTTCTTGGGGATGGGAGCTGGGTATACTGTTGATGGATGTGGTGTACATAATTTCATTATTAACAGTATGGTAAATCACGGAACTTTAGCCAATAAAGAGTTAAAAAATTAATTTTCTCCAGAATTGCATTATTTTCAAGAAAGAGTCATATTTTTCAATGTGGTTTATGCACTTTTGAACGTTGTCTATGAATATTATTCATACTGCCATTCAGTTTTTACTCAAATTCTATATTTTTATGTTTCTATAACTATGGCAAAGAAATGTGAAGTCAAGTGATTGTCTAATAATTACAATTTTTATTAATTATGGCTACTGTGGAGCTACCGGTATAACTACTGTGCTGTATCTAAGGTCTTTCTAGCTTTTTTGAGTTATAGGGGATGGCTCAGAATGAACTTCAGTGTTATTGATGCATATAGAAAGTCATTTGTATTAATATAATTAAGAGACCCTTCTTAACCCTGATGAAAAATTACTTGAAGGTAACAGAGGACAAAGTCCTTATTTTAAAGTAAATGAACTATTGGAAGTAATTACCATTAGTCCAGCCGTAATTGGATTTAATGAGACTGAATAGAAACAAATTAGACATAATTGGAAGTTAAGCAAAAGTCAATTAAATCTTTATAATTTTAACTTTATAAAAGTTATTGAATTAAATGACCAGGATCAATTAGCATAGGAAATAAAGCCATCAAGTACATTTGCAGGAAATTGGTACTGTTTAAAGGAGAAAGGTATTGTTTCACTAATGATTAGAATTTAGTGAATATCAGTTTAAACAATTTTGCAACCATAGCAATTTAATAACTTTAAATGATGTAATTATGCAAATTTAGTTTTACTTACAAAGTACTGCCAAAGTTTGAGGGAATTAAAAGGTAGAATTCATTTGGTAGAATAAGAGCATGTTCATGTAATTCAATGAATCCAAGTAGTTTGGAATCAAGATCCTTGTTCTTAATATTCATTTCAGGATTGGGTTAGTTGTGCGTGAGAATTGTTGATCTCTTGAGGAAACCATTATTGAGACTATGTTAACCATTTTGCTCTTAGCAAACTTAGTCTGGGAATAATCTTTATTTCTATAGCACTCTTGTCAACCTAGTACCATCATCCTAAAGATACCATCACTTTTTACTCTGCAATATACTTGGAGTTATAGTTAGTTGCTTAATGTCACTGATAAACTCTGGTTCCCAAAACAACCTCCTTACGATATAACCAAGTTCAAAGTGTTAGGTTTCTGCTTCTAAGTATGATATGAAATATGAAAAGTATCACTGTGGTAGTTTCAAACCTTCAAAACAGAGGTTCTAAGCATGCACTTGCTAACTTCAGTCAGAATGTGATGGAATAGGTTGCAGCTTTGATGCAGTACTGAACCATAATTCTGGCATGATGATGTACCAATTTTGCTATGATAGCAACGAAAGAAATAATTCATTATGGAAATCGCTGAGGTGCACAGATGCAACACAGCCTTCTGGGCACTATCCTTTTAATACATTGTATCTGAATTAGAACCAGCCCCACACATGCTATAGGAGTGCTCTTCTCTGAAACATGTTTGATCCAGTTTTAAAAACTGGAAGTCCGTATTCAGTAAGTCAGTGGAATCATGACATTATCAGTGCTGTGGGTAACTCTAATGATTCAGTGTAAAGAAATTTTGTGCAAATATTTGAACTGTGGATTCTTAATTTAGAGAAGAAAGGCCCTGAAATTATCAATAAGCAACATCTTCCACTTCTCTGCCTTATGGATCAACCTCTCTCAGAGTTCCAAACTGCCATTCTGGTTAAAACAATCCTTTTCATACTAGGCAAAGAAGCAATTTCCCAAGACTGATGACAAGAGCTGGTACTGCCAAGGTGTATACGGACCAATTTTGCCATGGTTTATGGGTGTCTGTTCATGCTCTGTGTGTTATTGATATTTTGCTTTTATGGTAGATCTGAAGGATCTGAAGGTTCAGAGAGGTTTCCGTGGTTATCATGTAGCTTTTTGTTTTGTATGATATATTGCAATCTCTAGCTTTAATTTCTGTTACAAGAAGGAAAACCATGATACTGGATTCATTTCGCCTCCACCCCTTAAATCTTTTTGACATCACAAGAAATGAGCTTGGTTGCTTGATCTGAAAAAGCAATAGATGAGGGGCCACCACTGTTATTTTAGGAAGAACTATTTCTCTTTCACAAATGAAATTGAGGTTACAGAAACTTCACTCAGAAAGTTTTCTGCCTCAACTTTAGGATTCCTTGAAATACAAATTTGAGGAATCTCCTGAAAGAACTAGTAAATATGTCAAAGTTCATTGAACTAAGCAACTGTTATTATGTCTTTGCATCTTCCTTTAATGTTTTGATTTTGGCCTCCAAATGCCGTCATTAAAATTCATATAATATATGGTGCCTTTACTAACCCAGAGATTTAAAAAAATGAATCCAGGATGATTTTGGTGAGTGAACACTTGAAATTTAATGGTTTAAATTTAACTAATTTAGTTAAATTTCCAATCATTTAACTGAATTTGGTATTTTGGTTCCAATAACTTAGTTTAATAAAGTTGCTACACCTTCACCACCTATGTGTCCAAGACCTTCCACCACTGTCCTTGTATCTTTCCTAATCTGCCTCTTCCTCCTCTCTCCTCCCCTCACTGCTTGGTAATTTCAGCTTTGCAGTCCAAGCTTATTGATTTATTAACATTTGATATTGTCTTATCCTGGGTTTCATTTCTCAGTATACCAAAAGATAAGTGAAATTATATGGTGTTTTTTTTTTTTTTTTTTTGCTTTTTGGGTCACACCCGGCAATGCTCAGGGGTTTCTCCTGGCTCTGCACTCAGGAATTACTCCTGGCAGTGCTCGGGAACCATATGGGATGCCGGGGATCGAACCTCGGCTGGCACAGGCCGGCCGTGTGCAAGGAAAACACCCTCCCGCTGGGCTATCGCTCCGGCCACTGGATTTTTTTTCTTTATCTGGCTAATTTCACTTAATATGGCCTCCAGTTTCATTCAAGTTGCAGCACACTGTAAGATTTCACCTTTTCTTATAGCTGTGTCACATTAAATTGTGTGTGTGTGTGTGTATATATATATATATATATATATATATATATATATATAAAAGTTTTAAAGGTTTTGTTTATCCACTTCTTTATCCACTTCTGTTGGACATTGGGATTATTTCTGTATCCCACTATGCTATTGTATTATGTGCTAAAGAGGTGTGCAAAATTCTTCTTGAAGTTAATGATTTTGTGTTTTGGGATGGAGGTCAAGCAATGAAATCACTGATCATTCGGACGCTGTAGTCCTTTGAGAAATCTCCACATTGCCTTTCATAGAAGCTGAAACCCAAAACGTTCTATCACCAGTGAATAAGGCTTCCCTTTTTCACCATAACCCCTCTGCCCTGATACTGGTTGTTTTAGTTTTCTTCATATATGCCATTCTCAATGATTCAAGATGATATCTTATTACTGTTTGTATTTGCATTTCCCTGATAACAAGTGCTTCCTCTAAAGCTGAGAAAGGGGACCTGGGGATGTCAATGAGATAACACTTGTCTTGCATGTGTGAGATCATTTATGGCACTGGAAGTAAAACAACAAAACCTTTAAAACTGAAAAGGTACAGAACTTTCCCAAATATGCCTACCTTCACTATTAACATAACTTATGAAAATGATAAATACTTTAAAATTCAATAATAACCTCCATGGACATACAATATTCACCCAAAGTTTAGGTTTAATCTTGATGTTTCAAAGTCTGAATTTGGACTAAAGTATAGTAAAGTATATTAGTGATATCATATTTTGTACCTGTTTATTTTCTTCTCTCCTGTCCCCAGCTACTGCTTTTTAAATTTTTCTCTACAGTTCTGCCTTTTCCCAAAAATCCCAAAGTGAGAATAAGTAGCCTTTGTACTTTTACTCCCCACCCCGCCATTTAGTTTATATTTAAAGCTTCTGTACAACCTTTTTGGTGGTTTGTTTTTTTCTGCTTGACAGCGCTTTCTTTTTTTGGTATGGAGTAATATTACTTTATCTGGATGAACTTGTTTAGTTTTCTGTTCACCTAATGAAGGAAATTTGGTTGCTCCAGGTTTTGGATATCATGAAAAAGCTGGTATAAATTGTGCATTGCATTTTGTTTGAAAGCTTCAACTCATTATGGAAGAGTATAGTACTGGATTGTATGATAAGAAGTTTGCTTAGTTTTTTAAAAATCTGGCTATACTGTCTCCAAAGTGGTCATACTATTTTTTGCGTTTCACCAGGAATGAATGAGAATCCCTCTTCTATAGCCTCATGAGCATTTGGTATTCTCTGTGTTCTGGATCTTGGCCATTCTAATCACTTTTCTAATAGTGTAGTGGCATATAATTGTTTTAATTCATGTTTATTTCCCTGATGATATATGATATGGAACATCTTTTCACATTCTTATATGCCATTTAGATACTCTCTTTAGTGAGGCATCTGTTAAGTACTTTGGCTCATTTGCTAATTGAATTGTTTTTCTTACTGACTTCTAAGAGTTCTTATACATTCTAAGAGTTCTTTATATAAAATTTTAGGTATGATTCTACTAAACTTTGTATACTTAGATTCAGTTTTTAAATCTAATTTGTGTGATTAAACAACTGGTTAACTATTTAAGTATAGGGTGATTATTGACATTTTGATTTATTATTCTTATTTAGATGTTTTCTCTTTAATTTTTATGGCTTTTCCTTCACTCTGGACAGTTGGACTATGGTATTTTAAAAATTCTTGTGTCTGTATTATGCAAAAGAAAACAAGGTAGTAGGAGTTAGAGTCAGCAAATAAACAATTTGTTTAGCAGTTTTGATTTGTGGGTGCTTATTCAGCTATTATTAGTGGGGAATTTTGGAGACCCTTACTGTGAGAGTATCAAATAAGAAAAGTTTTATAATTGTTTCAGACTGCTGTTTCAAAATACTCTCTACCTTGGATTTCTATTTATTCCTTGGCTTAGGTTGTTGTTATTGTTTTTTTTTCTTTGAATCCTGCAGAAATATAAATTCAAGATCCAAACCAATCTCAGGTAAACTGTGGTTTTTATTTTCAAGAAGCAAAATTTTCCTGTCTTAGGACTCAGTTTGAGGTAAACAAGTACCCCCCATCTTCTCGTCAGTTAGAAATTTTCCTGATTCATGCATTCAGAATTTATGTAAAAGTCTCACTTTCAACTTTGTGCCTTACAGGGGTGAAAATGCCTTCTCTTCTCTCCTGTATACACCCTTGACATACACTTCCTAGATTCTTGGGACTGGCAAAAGTTCCCAGAATGATCATGTGGCTGTTTAATTTTTCCTTTTGTTTTTCATTGACCATCTGGGTTTTCTACTTTGTTGTACGTTTCTCCTAGATATTTCTCTTTCTTAGAAGCACGGCTATGCATTTAAATGGGTCTTTGCTTCATTTTATGTGCTATTTCTATGTGTTTTGCAGTATGGGATTTTCAGAATATCCATTCAACTTATTGCTAGAAGAGGATTGTTTATTGTTTTGATGTGTTTTAGAAATATCCAATTTCATACAAATAATATCTCATATAAAAGCTATTTTTGCCTCTTAACATTTGTGTCTCTCAAGTACTTTTGCTGAGCTGCCTAGTGATCTATTCTAGGTATGCCATGTTCTCTCAGCACAACTGTAACTTCTTCTATGTCATAATTTTTTGATGATTCCTTATGGAATATTGCTGCTGTTACCATTCACGCACATGAATGTGGTTTTTGCTCTAAGTTAAGTCATATTAAAATCAATCCTAAATCTAGACTAGTTCAGTATAGGAGGATATAAATAATTTAAAGTTATTGATGACCTTAGGGAGTATGTCTCTAGTGTTTAGAAAGTGACTCCCCATTCTGTAAGCATGACCTAAAGTGTCCACAATACTCAGTAGAGCAAATAAGTTTTTTTTTATTTTATGGGTGCCTTGAATCATCAGTTCTCCCTGTTTCTGTAGTTTATTACTCTTTCCTCCCTTTGCGTCTACTTCTCTTCTCTCTAAACATAGATGTCTGCTTCAAACTTGAAGTAGATGATAAGTAACCGGATTTAGATTTTTCAGTTGTGCAAAATCACACTCAGACTGAAGAAGGTAGTCAGCTCAGCTTCAAGTTGGTAATGAAATATGAATTAAAGGGTCCTGGTCTTTAAGCCCTGACCTTAGCTAGATTCAACTTCAACTTCCTGAAGTTTGGCTAGAGCAAATGTCAATTCTCCTTTTTGGAGATAACCTGGATTGAGTCGGGTAGCTCCCTCTTCCTATCAGAAGACCTTTTTCTTTAATCTTCACACAAAACCATTTGTAAGAAATCCTTTCTCATGACTTTTCTTTGGTTTTGAGCAAAGTGATTTACACAGATAGAGTCTGTATTTTAGTAGATTATCTTCTTGGAGTGGACGTCTGGTACCTTTTCTCTACAAGTATAACCAACAAACTCAATGAATCTTTAATACCTGCATTTTACTTTATAGTTGAGTTAATTTTTTAAAAAAAATTTATTATACCATCGTGAGATATACAATTACAAGAATGTTCATAATTGGGTCTCTGTCATAAAGTGTTCTAGCACCCAGCCCTCCACAGTGCCCCATTCCTACTACCAATGTCCCAACACTCCCTCCCACCCAACCCCAGTCTGCCCCTATAGCAGGCATCTTTTCATTCATTTTCTCTCTCTCTCTATCTCCGTTTCTGTCTCTTCATTTCTCTCTTCTCTTACACTTTGTGGCTTGCCCTACAGATATTAGTGGTTTACAATGTAAGTCTCTTGTGTATGTTCAATATATTGTGAGTTCCTAGTATCACTGTATCACTGTCTTCCGTTCATCATCGATTTGCTCGAGCAGGCCCCAGTAACATCTCCATATGTCCTGTCTCATGCTAGTAGAGCCCAAGGCATCTGCTTGCTACAGGAACATAAAGAGCCTCAATCCATTCCAGAATGAGGTCTATAGTTGTTACTGGTATTTGGCATATATATCAAATACAACACGGGTAGCTTGCCAGGCTCTGCTGTGCAGGTAGCATACTCTTGTAGGCATCTCTAAGTCCGGCATTTATTGATGAACCGCGCGGCCAGGCGGCCGGCGCAACCCGGATGCTGATAGGCTGGTCTGCTGGGTGGAGATCTGATGAGAGAGAAGTCCGGATGTGGAAAATGGAGGCCCTCATCGAGTGTGGGGTCTTCTGGCTTGTTGCGAGGCTCTGCTGGGATGGTGGGCCAGGGATAGAACCCACCATCCCTCCCGGGCACCTCGTGAGCGGCTGGTCACAGGGAGAGCCAGTAGCAGCTCTGCCCCAAGTCTGCGAGTCTCTGGACCACGAGTTCTAGTGTGGCATTATAATTTCTCATTCTCCATCAACCTCCCCAGGTTGTTGCAACTACAATGATCATTACAGTGTATAACTATGAAAGATTCTGGGAAGGACCTGGTCCTAACCTTCATTATTATCTAAGCCTCTTGCACGGCCATAAGCAGCCACATGCTGGAGCAGCTGTAGGTCTGGTCTGTCTCTTGTCTGGCTTTGCTGGCTGTGGAGGCTGCGAGCCTATAGCCACACCCACCGACATGGAGGTGGAGGAGCCCAAATCCCCACTCCAAGTCCAGCCAGTGTGGCCTCCGCCCATGTGTCTGCTAACCCTAGGAGCTGTGTTGGACTCGGCCAGGGGCTGAGTCATTCAGTTTATCGCCCTCCGAAACTCCATGGGATGCTCCACGTGGTATGAGTGTCTGGTCTGTCTCTTGTCCAGCTTTGCTAGCTGTGGAGGTTATGAGCCCGTAGCCACGCCCCCAGGTGAGTTAAAATGTAATAGTTGAAAATTTTCCATTTTCCTAGAAGATCTAAAACTGTTTCACTTCAGTAATATTATTACTTTTAGACAAGGTTAAACTGTTCTATATTCTAACATAGGAAAATGGATCCATAAAACTTGCAGTGTAATAGCTATCCTTCAAGGCCCCTGGGCCTTAGAGATGCTGGTTATCTTTCCACTCAGCTGACAATTGATCCATTGTTTGCTATAGATAATCTGGCTTTGTTCAAGCACACTACTGTTTGTGTTTTTAATTCCAAATCTTAGCTCATTAAGAACTTTATTTTTTATCTTTTCCTCTGGGGAAATGCTAATGCTGCATGTTTATATAAAAACTAAAGGAGTCAGTGCTGACATTTTGGCTTGCTTTCATAGGCAAAAACTAGGTTTGCTGTCGTACTTTGAGTTTTATTTTCCTTCTTTCATGTGGGGACTAAGCCTTCAGTATTTCATACAGGTTGCTTCTTGCATCCGCCACCAGTCACTGATGGGTGATATCTTTAATAATCTGGCTTTCTTGATAAATTTATCATTATTTCACTTTTCCAAAATCCGTAGCAAGCAACCAAATTTTAAGTGAATTTATAGAATAACAATGGACCTCCCCACTGTGTTCCTTCTGGTTTAAATTAAGATCTGAATGACCAAGTGTTGTTAGGACAGCTTGATGGAGCAGGGGAGGTTGCCAGCCCCCCCTTATTGGACTCCAAGTGTTAAGTAGAATCAACCGTCAATTGACAGTGTAGCTGACACTGTCAACAACACTGCCATTAGGTCAATTGGAGCAGCCACAGATAGTTGGCTGCTCTGTTTTTTTAA
Source organism: Cryptotis parvus (assembly GCA_021461705.1). Classification (NCBI taxonomy): domain Eukaryota; kingdom Metazoa; phylum Chordata; class Mammalia; order Eulipotyphla; family Soricidae; genus Cryptotis; species Cryptotis parvus. The sequence goes on from JAJIBD010001695.1 coordinate 18,595, forward strand.
TTAGTTACTTTAGTCATTCTAAATGAACTAAAACCTTTTCTTTTCCCTACAGTTTTATTTCCTATCAAGTTCTGTTGCTGACTCCATGTTTTATAATTTTATTTAAAGCAGGCCAGCGAAATGCTTTTTGATGATCTCTTGTTGATGATGCTTTTTCTTTAATATTTCATTGTGACTTCTTGACGAGGAACTAATGTTAATTTCTTAATGAATTTATTTAAAATGTGTGCTTTATTGAACCAATTGTTTTATTGACACTACGTAGGCAATATCTATATGATTGTTGTCACTATTGGGGTGATTACAGAACATATATATATATATATATATATATATATATATATATATATAGAGAGAGAGAGAGAGAGAGAGAGTCTTTTACTGTCTTTCCTTACACTGACCTTCCTTTTCTGTTGTCCCTACAATACTAGGGCTTGAACCCAGGGTCTGCCACATGCTATGGCATGTGCTGTGCCACTGAGCTACATGCCTATCCAACCATTTTTTCTTAAATTTTTATTGTGCTTTTTATTATGAATTTTTATGTATTTCCTTTTTTTGAAAAAATCAAATGCAAGGCAAAAATAAATAGTCTTGATAAATTATGCCTGTTTATCCCAAACTCATTCTATTCGATGTAGCCAAATCAGTCAGCAACAAAACCTTGGACAGCCATGTAGCTGTTCAAGCTGGCTCTGGGTATCTGCACTAGAATCTGAGCCATGAACTCCAAGTGCTTACCTTATCCCTTATTTCAAGGATAAATCTTAGGTTATGTATTATTATTATTTATGTTGATTATTTTTTTGCTTTGTGGCCACACCTGGCAGTTCTCAAGGCTTAGTCCTGTCTTTGCTCAGAGATCACTCCTGGGTGGACATGGGGGCCATATGGGTGCCAGAGATTGAACTCAGGGTGGCCAAATTCAAGATCCCTACCTACTGTAATACTCAATCTGGGCCAGGCTATGTGCTATAAAAACAAGTGTATGATTTCCAATCTGTAGTAGGTAATAATTCAATAATAAAAGCTTTCTGCAACTTTGTGCCATTTCTATACCTACCCCCCCCTGATTCTACAAATATAACTATCCTGGTTCACACATCACGATCTTCCCGTAATCTCTATTTGCTAAGCGGCACCAGTAATATCTCCATATGTCCTTCTCATGCCAGTAGACAAAGGCATCGCTCCAGGAACATAAAGAGCCTCAAACCATTTTTAGTCTGGGAATGACCTAATATATTTTACTGCATTTGGCATGTCAAATACAACACGAGCAGCTTGCTAGGCTTGCGCGGAAGGCATATTATTTAAACACCTCCAAATAAACTTTTTTTTTATCGCTGTCGGCTGGGTGGAGTTCTGAAAGGGAAGTCGGATGTGGAAATGCGGCACCCATGGTAGGTGGGGGTCGCTGTGGTTGTGAGGTTCTTCGGGTGGTGGGCCAGGCTAGAACCCACCGCCTCCCGACTGCCTCATGACGGCTGGGCCGGGAAAATCGCTCTGCCCCATGTCTGAGTCTCTGGACCAGCATATGGCTGATTGAGGAAGAAATTGCTGGGGGGGGTCGGCCGGGCTGTGATGGGCTGATCCTGGCTTAAGGAAGAAAAATTGTAGTTTGGAGGATGTGACAATCCCTCTATTAGAGAAGCCATCTTACTTAATCTTCGATTGGGCCAAGATAGAACTTATCATTACCTTTGTACCGATAAGAATGCCTGGACCCAGGCTAGTCAGAACTGTTCTGTTAAAACTGTGCTAATTATCATGATCAGCTCTACCTGAAGTCACATTTCTCCTCATTATCATGGTCAAAGCATAGTAATGAGGATATGCTGTTCTTACCCTTTCCATTTTTAACATGTATGTAAAAATTGCATGTACTGCATTCCACGATGTGCAGGAAAGTTTGGCTGGAGGGAGAGATAAAGAGGAGAGAAATGACATACAGAACCCGCCAAGTAGTTGAGGTATGGGAGGGGAGGGAGGTGGGGACATTGGTGACGGGAGATGGGTTCGGGTGGAGGGATGGGTGTTGGAACACTGTAGAACCAAAACTACATGAGCATCTTTCAATTGTATGTCTAAAATGGTGTAATAAAATTTGGGGGGAAAATTGCATGTATGTCTATCATTCGACTAAATCTCTGTTTGTAGATATCCACAACTTTCTCTGAAGGAGTTTCTGTAGTCTTGTCATTATCACACTTACCTCAGAAGTTTCTCTAATAATGACTAAGTATGTGTATCTACATTCACTGTATCACTGTCTTCCCATTGTTCATAGATTTGCTCGAGTGGGCACTAGTAACATCTCCATTAGTCCTGTCACAAGCAAGTGTAACCCAAGGGCATCTGCTTGCTCCAGGGATAGGGGGAGCCTGAAACCATTCTTCAGGTCATGGAACTGAGGTCCATAATTGTTACTAGTTTTTGGCATAACAAGTAAATAAAACACGGTAGCTTGCCAGGCTTTGCCGTGTAGGTGGTATAGTCTCAGTAGAAGGCTCTCATCTCGAGCATTTACTGATGAAACTTAAAGGGGAAGATCAGGTTTTCTCTTGGATTGGAGCTTGAGGAACTATGGAGTCTGGATGTTGATAATCACTGACTGCATGATGTGTAGTTTGTTCTGGCTTCTTGCTAGGATTACTGGTATCAGTTAGAACCTGTCTAGAACTGTATACAATGTATAAATGTGAAAGATCTTGGGAAGGACCTTATCCTAAAATCAGCATTATCTAAGAATATCGGCTGCCGCGTGCCAAGGAAGCTGTGGGTCTGGCGTGAGTGGGTCTCTGTCTTCCGGGGGCAACTGGCATGGAGGCGGAGGAAAGGGCAGGGCCCAAAATTCCACTCCGAGTCCGACCAGCGTGGTCTCTCCCCAGCCCATGAGAGCAAACCCTTTGAGCAATGTTGGACTCTGCCAGGGGCTGGCTGAGCCCCTTACTGGGAGGTCAGTTCCATGTGTTGCTTCCACATGGGGCCAGCCAAGCAGCGCAGCTGTGGGTCTGAAGTGGATGGGTATCTACATTATCTGAAGTTTGGCAGACATTAAGCCAACCTCCCTCATTTTTCTTCAAAGCTCTTTAGACTGCCCATATTTGCAAGATTTGCTTCACAGTACAATATGTTGTTAGTCAATTAAAAAGCCCTTTTTTTGTCCTATTTGTTCCTTTGTTTATTGTTTATTGTTTATCATCTAATGTACAAAGTGAGATTATTAGAAATAGAAAATGTGTTTCTGACATCTATCTTCAGATAGATTATGCAAGTGCAAATATTTCTTAATGGGAAACATTAAACCTGTTTCTTGTAAACAATAAACTCCTAAATATATCCTTGGAAAAATAATCTGGTTAACCTGTCTAGAGAGAACAAGCTATTCTTCTAACATGGAGGGTTGAAAAAAATCTGTGAAATAGTTGAAAAAGCTAAACAATGCAGTGATTCTACAGACATATCTATTGTACCCTATTATGCATATTCCATATTATATATATTATGATATGCGTATATCTCTATAACATAAATATGTTAGAGCTACTTAATCCTCTAGAGTTTTTTCTGTCTGGAATTTTTATGTATGTCAAAGGTTTTGATAGTTGAATTTTATACATTATTACCTGCAATACAACTTCAACTTCATATGATTTGTAGACTGTGAGCAGAATTGTTAAACCCCATACATGGAAATTCTCAGTTTCTGAACACCTCCCCACAACACTGATCAAACAGATGATAAAATACAGGGCTTTAGATTGAACACCTTCTAGTTTCCCTAGAAACAGTGACACTAAGTGGTTTGCAAACATTTGACAGATGTGTCTTCAGGACCTTCACAGCAAACAGCGTCTGTGTCCATCCTAGTATGCAATAATGCTCCATTTCAAATTTAAGCTCTAACTGCAGGTATTGTATTGCTTATAATTATATTTCTACTTGGTTTGATGTTGGCTTTTAAAGTTACAAGAAATACATGCAAATTATGGGTTTAATTCATATAGATTATGCAAGTGCAAATATTTATTAGTGGAAAGCATTGAACCTGTTTCTTATAAATGATAAACTCTGAAATATATCCTTGAGAAGATAATCTAGTCAACTTGTCTAGAGAGAACAAGATTATTCATCTAACATCATCTTTCTGAGTGCTGATCAAGAAGCAATAAAATCTATTTTCCCAAAATAAGGAATAGTGTTCCAATTTCATGAACTCAATTGCTTCATCTTTTCTAGAGGTGGGGCCTTGTAAGAGGGTATAGAGCATTGTGCTTACCTTCCTCCTAATTTTAAGACACTAAATGAACATTTTTTTTTCCTTTCAGGTTTTCTAGACGGGAGCTCTGGTGGTGGTGTCAGCAGCCAACCCTTTGCTTGCGTGACAGAAAGGTCCTTATCTACTGACTTGAGGCCAAGTTTAACCCCATACTTTGGAGACAGTGCTATTCCTGTTTTCTTCCTGCTTTACCTCTCTGGCCCTGGAGGGTGAATAATGGAGTTTCGGAGCATTTAGATGTTCTTTACAAGGTTCAAACTGTTCCAGAGCTTATGCAGTTAGGAGTAAAAATTTCATTTGTCTAGTAATTTTGCTTTGCTTCTATTTAATTTTGCAATTGTCTTCAAGAATATTTTTTTCTAGAGCATTCATGTGAAGTAGTGATAGGATCAGAAGTAATTGTTTGACTTATATCTGATATTTTTTAATTTTAAAGATCAATTTAATTTTAGTAGGAAGTAAGTTAATTTGTCAAATATAAAAATTTATAAAAGTAATTTGTATAAAATTATTTCTAACTTTTATACTACTAGCCCTTCACAGGGATAGCAAAAGTTTTATACTTCAAAGCCACATGAATGGTTATAAAAAGTGTTTTTTGATTAAAATATTAAAAAGTTTGTGAGCTGGAGAAGACAGTACATGATGTAGGGAATTTGCCCACGTCCAGTTCAATCATCAGCATCCCACACTGTCCTCTGAGCTCTGTGATCACTGAGGCCATAAGCCCTGAGCACAGCTGGGCAGGGTTCAAAAAGAAACAAAATGAAAATGAAAAAATATTGAATTCCAGATAATATTAAAAAATTTATTTGTACTTTATTTAAAAGTAAATCACCATGATTTACAAAGTAGTTCACAATACAGTTGTTTCAGGTATTCAATATTCATTCCGACACCAACCCCACTACCAATGTGCTCTTACCACCGCCAAAGGAATCCAGTTAATTAAATTTTGTTTACATTTTGTAACTGACATTTATAAAATATCATTGATTCTGAGAATTATGCTTGTAACTTGGGATTCTTTTATTATTGCTAATCTCTGTTACTATTTATAAGAACATTCTACATTAGAAAGCTGTTATTGTAGATATTCCCTACTCTCCCAGTTTTCCATATCTTTTGGCTTTGCTTACTCTGTGTCATTCAGAAATGCAGCAAGTTATTAATATTTCATGGGTTCTGGGCTTTCAGAACTGGTTAAAAAGGGCTCATTTCCAATTTTATTTTATTTTTAATTGCATATTTTAATTTAATTTACTTAATTATCTACATCCACATCTGGACTTCTTTCTCATCACGGCTCCACCCAGTAGACCAGACTATCACAGCCAGGCTCACGTGGCCGCTAGTGGCAGCACGGTTCATTAATAATTGTTTTATTTAGAGGTGACTACAAGAGTATGCCATCCGCACGGCAAGCCTGGAAAGCTGCTTGTGCTGTATTTGAAATGCCAAAACCAGTAACATTTATATTGGGTCATTCCCATGACCTAATATAATGCTTTGAGGCTCTTTATGTTCCTGGAGCAAGCGGATGCCTTTGGGTTCTACTAACATGAGACAAGACATATGAAGATATTACTGGTGCCCGCTCTAGCAAATAGATGATGATCAGGAAGATAGTGATAGTGATTTAATTATCTAATACGTGCTCTCCCTTGTGCACAGCCGTTCATGAGGCAGTCGGGAGGCATGGCGGGTTCTAGCCCTGGCCCACCACCTCGGCAGAGCCCTCACAACACCCAGACCACCCCCTCCTCACTCCACGGGGCTGCCATTTTCCCGACTTCCCTCTCATCAGAACTCCCAGCAGACCAGCCCATCACAGCCTGGATCACCGACACCCACCTGGCAGCTTTCCTCAATCCGCAGGTTGCTGGTCCAGAGACCTCACAATGGGGCAGAGCTGTTCCTTGCTCTCCTTGGCACAGCCATTCATAGGCAGTCGGGGCATGGTGGGTTCTACCTGGCCCACCACCTCGGCAGAGCCTCACAGCAAGCCGACCACCCCTCCTCATTCCACAGGCGCCGCCATTTTCCACTTTTGGACTTCCCTCTCGTCAGAACTCCACCCAGCAGACCAGCCCATCATAGCCCGGCTCGCCTGGCCGCTGCGGCCGCGCGGTTCATCAATAAATGCTTTATTTGGAGGTGTTTAAAAGAGTTTGCCTCCTGCTCGGCAAGCCCGGCAAGCTTCTCGTGTTGTATATGATATGCCAAATTCCATTAACAATTATATTAGGTCACCCATGACCTAATATAATGTTTTGAGGCTCTTTATGTTCCTGTAGCAAGCCGATGCCCCTGGCCTCTACTAGCATGAGACAGGACATATGGAGATATTACTGGTGCCCGCTCTAGCAAATAGATGATAACGGGAAGATCGTGGTCTTGAGATCATGATCGTTGACAAAGAGTTTCTGAATGCATACCCTGCACCTCCTACCCTCCACGGCTCCCTTTCCTTTGGTTGCTGCTTTTGGCTGCTCAAACTGTTGAATTTGTTATATCACCTGTGTACTCTTCATTTATGCCACTTCTCATTTCTACTTTCTTCTGTTTTATGTGTTGTTTCTTTGGCTCATTAAACAACTAACATGGTGTCATTAAAATCATTACTCGAGTCTACAAATAATCCATGCAGATATTATTTATTTTTACTTATTGCTAAGTAGTTTTCTTAGGTACATATGCTTCTTTTTTTAATCTATTCTGTTTTTGGACACTCAGTTTCTTTCCAGGGTTTGGCCATTGTGATTGTACTGCAGTGGGCATGGAGCACAAACTTTCTTTTATGAGTTTTTGGACCTTAAGATAGATACTAAAGTGGAATTGATGAATCAAGTACAAGTTTTGTGGAAATATCCATATTGTTTTTCAAAATTGTTAAAGTAGTCAACATTCCCACGGCAGCAAATTGGGGCTCCTTTACCCCCACATCCATGCCATTCTGGTTTTTTGTTCTTTTTGTTGCATTACTATATTCGCGTTCATCTATAAATGCTATATTTAGAGGTGACTACAAGGCTTGCCACCTGCATGGCAAGCCTGGCAATCTGCCCTTTTTATTTGACGGCCAAATACCGTAACAATTATATTAGTTCATTCCCATGACCTAATATAATGGTTTGAGGCTCTTTATGTTCCTGGAGAATAGATGCCCTTGGGCTCTACAGCATGGACAGGACATGGAGATATTACTGGTGCCCGCTCTAGCAAATAGATGATCAACGGGAGGATAGTGGATAGTGATAGTGAATAGTTAATTGTTGTTCTGATTTGCATTTCTCTGATGGTCAGTGATTCAGAGTATTTTTTTCAAATATCTATTGACTGTTTTAAGTCTTCCTTGAGGAGCTTTCTGTCCATGTCTCTCTATATTTTGGTGGGATTAATTTTTTTCTTAAGTTTTACAAGTTAGTCTTCAATATTAACGCTTTACCAGATGATAAGTGGGCAAATATTTTAAATATTTTCTCCTAGGTTGTCACTTCAGATTTTAAATGTGTTTTTTTAACCATACTACATTCTATAGTTTTATCATATATTTGTGTCCTATTTAGAACTTTAAGTGATCCAAGAAACAGACTTTAGAATTTATTTTGGCATGTAATATGAAAACTGGATCCAGTTTCACCTTTCTTTATCTGCCTGGTAGTCAGAACTCAGTTTACTGAACTATCTTTTTACATGATTAGATGGACATCTTTATCTTTTCACGTTAAGGCTGATGATTTGACTGAGAGATGCTGGCAAGCTGCCTCTAGGTAACAAATCACAGTGGTCGTGGGAAGGACCACCCATCTTTTGGACAACACTATACAAAGGTTACATTCTGGGATATGGAGCGAGGAAGGAATAGTAGCCAGTTCTAACTCAAAGGTCAGATGCTCTCACTTTTCTTATAAAAATTTTGGAGATTTTTCTTGTTTAAGTGCTCATTGATTTGCTGTATGCCCTTAGGTCAACTTCCACTGACTCTAAATGTTTGTGTTTTAAAGTTTTTAATATTTGTCATACTGGGACTGTTTATGTCATATTCCTCACAGAGCTTTCTAAAATTATGATAAAGTAAATTCTGCGTACTTTAAACAGTGTTTTAATGTGTTGTTTATATATGCATAGCATTTATGTATGTAAACATAGATACATAAAACATTAGTCATAGATGCCAAATAATTGATATGTCACATTTACATTTATTGATAATATCTGTGCTTGGCCTTTTATTTTATGTTAAAATTTAGCATATTTATAAAATTTCAGAAGTATTTTATTATGTGGTCTGACTTGCGAAATATTTTGTATAGTTTTGTGCAATTTCTTACTGATTAACTTTAAGTAACTTTATATAATATTTTAAGTCATCTGTTCCTTTACACAATAATGTTACTTTATATTTTGATGATTGTCAAAAGTAGGTATTTTCTTTATGCTTCTTCCAGCGCTCTAGTCGCTGCTTTAATTATAAACATCAATGTTTTCAGTTTTAGTGTTTTCCATTTTACTACTTTAGTAGTATGCTTATCTTTATAAAATCTGTCTCTTTAAATGATATGTTTGATTACTTCATTCCAAACTATTGCTGAGGAACCAAATTTGGTCAATTTCTTTTTATTTTGGGGAGCAATACGGATTGTGCTTAGGGCTGCTTTCTGCACTCAGGGATCACTCCTGTGGTTCTCCGGGGATCAGGGTTGACTACGTGCAAGTTTCCATTCATGTCCGAAGTTCTGAAATGCTCAAACAGAACATGTTGTACAAACAAATGGCTCTATGTAGCACAAGGATAGCCACTCTCACCACTACTATTCAACATAGTATTGGAAGTTCATGCAATGTAAGGAGATGTTAAAGGCATCTAGATAGAAAAAGAAGTTAAACTTGAACTACTTGCAAATGGCATGATCCTATACTTAGGAAATCCAAAAGACTCCATTTCTAGGGAGACAATAAGTCTCCTAGAAACATTAGATTTGTACAGTACAGCAGCAGCTTACAAAATCAGTGTGCAGAATCCATTGCTTTCCTTTTGCAAACAATGAAATAGAAGAGAGAAAATTAAATATCCCATTCAGAGTTGTGCCTCAGAGTATCAAGTACCTGGGAATAAGCTTAGCCAAAGAGGTGAAAGACTTATGCAAAGAAACCTACAAATCACTGAAAGAAAAGTGGACATGAGGAAATATAAACACATCCCCTGTTCATGGATTAGAAGTATTAGACTGACAAAACTGGTAATCTACTGCCGGAGCTTTATACAGATTCAATGCAGCCCCTATAAAAATACCATAATATTAAAAGTAATTCATACTTTAAAAGTAGATTTTATGATCACCTTTCAACTGGAATACCAATATTATGAAAAAGCCAAAAGAATAGAAAAGCTTTTTTTTTTTTTTTTTGTTTTCTTTTTTGGTCACACCTGACAATGCTCAGGGGCTACTCCTGGCTCTGCACTCAGGAATTACTCCTGGCGGTGCTTGAGGGACCATATGGGATGCCAGGGATCGAACCCAGGCTGGCACAGGCCGGCCACGTGCAAGGCAAATGCCCTAGCCACTGGACTATCGCTCCGGCCCCTAGAAAAGCTCATCTTACCAAGTACAGGCTACAGGAGAGCATTTGGTCATACTTTTAAGTGACCAATACAGAAACACACAAAAGTATAGTAGTTAAATAAATTATATTTCTTAATGTTCTTAAATGAGCCTAGATTAATGATTTGACTAGTGATCATTTTGTGTTGGGAGCCAATTAGGAGAATCCTGTTGGCCTTTTCCTGTATCAGGTGGCATTGTACACTACAGAAGTTTCAAGGACCGAAAAGTGATTTCTTTGTTATGAAAGCTTGATCGATTATAAAGAGAAAAGGACTAATATATAAGTATTCTTTCCAGTTATGCCACTTGATTTGAAAATTACTAATCGGTTACCAGTGATAAGACTTCTTTTCTTTGGTTTCTGGGCAGTAATGCATTTTTAAGACTAGGTCATTGGGGCATAGCGCCTGTTACCTTCAATGTTAAAAGTACCATTGGGGTTAAAAAAAATTGCAGGATCGCTGATCTTGTTTTGTTTTATTTTCTTTATCCTAGGTTAATTTTCGGAAAATCTTTTTTCATTGCTTGTGAGTTCATTGGTGTAGATTTAAAATGCCTTAGTGGTGGCAGAGAGTAATTAGAATATAGAGCTCCAAAACTCAATTTTTACATTTTACTTATGAGCTGAGTTCAGCTCCTCTTTATCTTTTAACTGACCCAGGGAGCAGTAATGAAAAGTATCTAAATATGAATACAGGTGTAGTAATAAAGGGAAATTATCAGTCACCTTATTTTAATTGGTGTCACCTTAGCTTTTAGTAGGGCAATAGGATAGCTTTGCCACCTGCAATCATTCAAAACTACTTTACTCAGTAATTAACTCACTTAAAAAATTAAATGACCTTTGAAAAGTGAATAAAATAGAACTTGGCAAGAACCATTAAAACAAGCCCTTGTAAAAGTGAATATGTAGATTATTTGTAGAATTTCAGAGTTTTGAGTGGCTTATTTAGTTCAACCTTCCCATGAATAACTCGCATTACTCTCTGTATAGATTTTTCTAAGTCGTTGAAGTGTCTGATAGATACTTCAAGGTCTTTAATGTCACTGGTTCTTAGATTTTTATGTGAAAAATGCATCACACTACTATCTCTATTCTTCTTTGAATAGTGGGGCAATTTATTCATCTAGCATTTGTTTTATGTGTGTTGAGCTATTATGACTACTGGCACATAAAAAATTGTGCATATTCTGATGACCTTATATTTTGGGATATGGAAAAGACATAAAAATCTTCAAAGAAAGTTGAATATTAATATGAATTAACATGTTTCCTAAGAGTTATTAGTAACCATGCAAAGGTAACAAAATATATAACAGCAAATCAACTCAGTATTATCATCTTCTTTAAAGAAAAGTTTCTGTTGTGGTGTGGGAGGAAAACTGGGGACACTGGTATGGATAAATGCACACTGGTGGAGGTGTGGGTGTTGGAACACTGTATGACCGAAACCCAATAAGGAACAGCTTTGTAATGGTCTATCTCATGGTGATATAATAATTTAAAAAATGGAAACTTCTGAACTGAAGCAATCTTCAGAATGACATTTTTTACTTGGAAACACAGGGTATTTGTATTTAGCAGTCATTTAGAACAACTCACATTTTTGTATTTGTACTTAAAATACTTTAACAATCTGGTAGTTCTCAGTTACGTAAGAAATTGATCAAAGTTATCACTGCTGCCTTTTATTTTTTAATGAATGAGGCAAAGTTCATTGCCATTCAGAGCCTCGTCATAAACTCTAATCAAATGATCATTTCCCAATATGAAGTGACCTCTTTTCTCACAGATTATCCTCAAATGAGAAGAAAAGAGTGAGTCCGTGAGTATGAAATATGATGTCTAGAATTGATTTCTCTTACATCAGCTTGAGTTTTGAGCATTTTCCCTAACATAAATTTGCGATTTCAGTAGATTTTAAAAATATGTGCTAGAACTGATAGATCCAGGATCTAACCTGATTATTACTAGTCCACAAACTCCTGTTTTTTTCTATAAGAACTTTCTACTTTAGCAATTAATAATTCACTAACTTAAGTATATTTTATCACCTAGAATTGTGTTAACATTATGTGAGTTAAAGCTAATCTGACAAATAGAGGCAGTAACCCCAAGTTCCAGTCTTATATGAAACAAATGAAGGTAGGGAGAAGTGATTTTCCTGGTAGAACAGAGTGGCAATTTAGATTTAGAGCGGTTGGAGTCTAGAGCCTAATCTGGCAGTTGGAGTTGCCTACCTGAAATGTACTACTGGAACATATCTCTAGGAACAATTCCTTGGAACTTAATAATGTTCTGTTTTTGTGTTGCTGCTTATGTTTTCTCCATGCTAAATGCTCCATATTGTACACTTAAATCTGTGTTTTCAAATGACTTATATGTTCCTATCCTACTTTAGTGACTTCAGTAGGATGTCATGATTAAAATAATCATGATTACTTTATTGCATGATTATAAATAATAAATTATAAATTTTAAGGAATGTATTAATAAATATAATGTTTAACCCCATTTTTGTCATGTTTCACAGTCTTAACAATTTTATGGATGTATATTAAGTAGAGTAAAAGACTATTCTAGATATAATTTTTAAATAATCTCTAAGGCAAGTCTTGATGTTTAAAACTAGTTATAAGAAACATCAATATCCAAATGTTTTCTTTCTTGTGATTGACTCTGAATTGTTCTTTGTTAGTCCTTCAAATTGAAAGATCAAAATATGATCAAAAACACATGTATTCATAGTTGGAATACACATTCTTAAATTGCTACTGAAAACAGTCCTTGGATATTGACTGGGAATAAAAATACTTTTCCACATTGAAAATTTTAGCAATGAGTTTTGTAAGATTCATGGAAAAGGAACACTAAGATCTAAGCTTAAATATAAAATGTTTCTTGTCTAAACTTGAGCAGTACTCTTGGTTATATCTGTTAAGAGCATGAATAATAATATACCACTTAGCATCAGAGATTTATGTATTTCTAACTAAGTACTGCAACTATTCTGTTTTTTTTCAATTTAGATTGTATTAAGGACAGTATCTATGTGCTCTATGTGACCTTGCAGGGTATCTCTCGGAAAATATAACTTATTGACTTGATTGAAATGCTGAATTGGATTGAGAATTGACTTCACTGAATTACTGAGTTGACCTAGAAGTCAGAAAACCTGTTTAACTTCTTCCTTTATTATCTTTTAGCTAACAAAAGATCTCTTAGGAAGCTATGGCAGTCTTACTTTTCTTACCTATATAAATGACGAGCTATGTACAATGGCTCTTAAATTTTTTTTTTTATTAATTAAATTTGACAATTGAAGGAGATCACTAGATTTTTTTTTCTTGTTTAAAATAGCTATTGGGGGCCAGAGCAATAGTCCAGCGGGTAGGGTGTTTGCCTTGCACGCAGCTGGCCTGTGACGGCCCTGGTTCCATCCCCGGCATCCCATATGGTCTCCCGAGCACCGCCAGGAGTAATTCCTGAGTGCAGAGCCAGGAGTAACCCCTGTGCATTGCCGGGTGTGACCCAAAAAGCAAAAAAAAAAAAAATAGCTATTGATGGTCTTCCACATTTATAATTGAAAGGGATCAATTTAATATTAGGATGTGCCATCCCAAAATATGCCACTTTAGCATATGAGTTATTTTGAGCTGAAGGTAATTGAGCATCAATAGTTCCAGAAAGAAGTCCTGTCAAAACTTTTATTATATGATGAAATGTTAAAACTTCTGAGAAGCAATGAGTGCCATTAATCTCTGATAGATTTTATGTTCTGAAGAAAATGGGAAGTTGGTACTAAAAGCTTCATGCAAAAGCTTTATTCAAATAATACTTAAGTTTTGCCATACACCATTTTTCCTGTTGTATACTGACCCTGAAGTCTAAACTTCTTTTTTTTTGTCCGATCACTGCTCCATAATTTATCATTCTTTATTAAAATGGTATATAATTTTCCAAGCAGAGTCATTTATTTGGGTTTTCACTTTTCTATGTAGTCCCTGTGCGTTTAAAATTTAACACATCAGTTCAATTTATGAGCCCTTTTTCTCAATTAATCTGTTTTGTGTCAATGTAACACACAGGACACAAAATATGAAAGTGAAAAAGAAAAGTTTATCTTCAAATGACGAGGATCAGAAATTTGTTTGGTTTACAATAGAATGAATTCAATTCTCTTTCCTCTTTAAAAAATTGAGGGTTTTGCAACTTAAAAAAATTCTTGAGCTTATTAGCACCTTGGCATAGTTAGCTCTGGAATGCAGCCAGAACTAATGGATTTGAATGCTTACATGCTACTCATATTGTCATTAACAAGGAAGCAGAGGAATTTATATTGTCTCCTAGAGTGTGTACACACACACACACACACACACACACACACACACACACACACACACGCACGCATGCACGCATGCACCGTGACATGGCTTTTGGCCAATTTTACATTAGCGTTTTCTTCTGGTTTAATGCTTTATACATAGGGCTGAAAAATTAATTCTAAATACATTAAATGGCAGATTATTTATATATTACTAAATAATTCATAAGGAGCAAGATTCTTCTAAGCCATTCAGAGACAATATCTAAGGCTTCCTGAGGACACAAAATTATCTTACAATATAAAAGCACTTGGCTACAAATCAAAAAATCTACATTTAAAGTTAAACTCTGGTGTAATTTGCGGTATGACCTTAGGCAGATCACTTAATGTCTTTGAGCCACAATGTCCTGCACTCTAAAACCACAACTTTGAACTAGATGGTTTGTTAGACCTCCCTGAGTATAAAGTTTGCTCTTTGCTCTCAGGCCATAATTTAGTTTATTACTCTGGCAATAACACACTTTCAAGCAGTAACTTGAAATAAAATTCAATTTTTATAAAATCTCTAGATAACTGGAAAAGGAAAGAATTTTATTTCAGCATTATTTTTATACATATTGGACTATGTCCCAGATCACATTATAATTCTTAAAGCATTTTAAAATATAATAAGAGCCTAACATAATATGATTAGCCAATAACAAAGACTAATAACAAAGTCATTCTATCTCAAAAAAAGATCAGGTAATTGTTTGTAAAGCCAAGTCAAGGTTTGCTAGCATTTCTGCATATCTCCCAAGTTACCTTGGGTGAAGGAAAAAAATAGTTTATGTAAAAACTATTCACTGAATAGCTCCCTACACATGTAGGGACATCTAAATGCTCAATTTTAGCCCAATTTAGTATATAAAATGTTTGTCTTTCCATGTCCCTGCCATTTGATTTAGAAAAAAGAGTGTTCTTGCTTTTACCCAACAGGAAGGAGCCTCAGGGAAGTCACATCTCATCTGTAAGATGCTGGAGAGCTTTGTAATGCAAATCACACTGCTATGTGTTTTTCTCTTACCAACAACTTAATTTGGGACAGGATTGATTGACTAGAATGTCTGCTAATCAGTTTGAAACAAGACTAGGCTAGAGGCCAATGGAAGTTTGCCAGAACTTTGGTTCCAAAGACAAGGTCGACAGCTGGTCTCATTTTGGAAATGCTTTTGCCCATTATCTTATCATTTGGTCCATTTTATATGGTCCACATCTCAGATTTCAATAGTTATTTGGATGGCACTCCAGAGAAAAGTAAAAGACACCACATACAATTTAGAGAGTCTGATTTAACAGTACTTTGAAAAGTATGTTACCCTGCTATAAATTTAAACTTCCTCTATCTCTCGACATATCTCGACAATTATGCTACATATCTGGACAATTATGAATTACTGTTGATCTCTAGTCTTTGAATGAAGCTAATGTGACATTTGCTGGTTAGGTAATGACAACAATTTTGAGTAGGCTATAAATGTGAATTTTTGTGTCACCCTCCAAACTCTTCTCTGGGTCATTCTTCAAAAAGTTTATGAAATAATCAGATAATTGTGCCCTAACCAAAATATTGAAAAATCACTCTGGTGGCAGAATCACAGGACAAATTTACTGCAGAGGCTACAATTTCAAACAATATGGACTAAGAGGGGAACATGAATGTGTGACAAGATCTGAGACAATAGGCAATGTGAGAAATCAAGACATATATGCTTCACCTAAATATTTTAAAATACAGAATTAAAAATGTCATGCTGATAAACAACAAAGGCCCTGATATAATCGATCCTGTGAATAAATTAGTTTCAGTTCTTGTTTCAGAGATTCTAGTGCAATACACTATATGTATCAGATAATCAATAAGAAATTGAGAGGGAGAGAGAGGAGAGAGAGAGGAAAGTTACAAAAAATCATCAAGTTTATAATTAACTTCAAACATTGTATTGGGCATTTAAACATATGTGATGGTATCAGTCCTCACAAGGATCATCTATAGTAGGCAGTACTATTGCCATTTCCTAGATGAAAAATTTCAATAATTTATAATAGGCAAATGAAAAAGTAAGGGTTTCATTGATGAAGAATCTTGGTTTTTGTTTTTTTTTTTTGTTTTTGTTTAACCTCTTTGTGCTTCATTTTAAAAATAGGTAAAATGGTGCTAGGAGAACCTGTTAAGCTCCTTCGAAGGAAGAAAAACCAGTGACCAGCTGGAGTTAAGGGTAGTGACCATCCCAAGAAATAAAGAAGTAAGGTGGGATGCAGATTCTGTTGGCTAGCTTTTCCCTCGCACATGCTATGGGCATCTCTTTTGCACAATAATATGTAACACATAGCATGTCTGGATTTGAAATACAGTGTTCTCTCACAGCCTGTATTTAAACTTTATAAAAAAGTTAAAATATAATCCAATAAGTCACTTGTCATTTGTCTTCCCATTGTTCATCGAAATGCTCGAGTGGGCGCCAGTAACGTCTCTATTTGTTCGGAATGAGGTTCATTATTGTTACTGTTTTTAGCATATTGAATACACGATGGGCAGTATTTCAGACCCTGCCGTGGCTCTCAGTGATCCTAGGGGACCCAGTCTATGTCAGACCATCAACCATCCTCCATCCAGGACCCATGGAGCAGAGCCCTGGGTATAGACAAGCCTGTCTCCTCTCTGCCACCTGCCAATGCAGCCTGGCACTGCAGCCACACCTGCAATACCTCGAATGGCAGATAATTAAATAAGTAGAAACAAATAATTTATTCTTTTGAAAAGGTTGTATATATGTATTTATACATATATATGTATATATATGAATATATATGTTTATAGGACAACTCACAGAAATATTTTAAGAGTAAAAAAAAGAAAGTTAGCATTTAACTTTATGAAATAACCTATATTTTAAAATATATTTGTAGGACCAGAGAGATAGTACAGAGGGTAAATTTACTTTCTTGTGGCTGATCCTGGCTCTGTCTCCAACACTGCATATTGTATTTTGGGCACCACAGGATGTGATCTCTGAACTCAGAGCCAGGAATAATCCCTGATCACCACCAAGTATGACAAAAACTTTCCCATTTGTGAAAAATATATTTATAGAATATGAAAGTATGATAATGACTATTGGGCAACCATCAGCATAGCAGATGTTTGGATTGTTTCTGTATTGTGGTCTGGGCAACACAACTCTGTTCTTTTAGATAGATTTCATTAAAAGTTACATCCATTTAAAGTGATTTAAAACTTGAGGTGCAGTATGTAGCTGTTCAATGCTAAGATATACTAGCATATGATGGATACTGCAGAAAAGAGTAATATATTGCATAAAGAATAACAATTATTAGTATTTTCTGGGAAATAACAGTCATGATATATGTAAAGGAATTGACCTATATAAATACACATTATATATTAGAAGGAATGTATATTTTTAAGCTTTTCCTGCATGTGATTATAGAATCTAAGTCCTGAGACCTACAATATGCAAGTTGGAGACCAAAGATCTCCAATGGCGTTTTTCTGAGTTTGATGTCTTGAGAAACCAGGAGATTCAGTGGTGTAAGTTCTAGTCTAAAAGCTGAATAGAGTTGTTAGACCCAAGTAGAGCCCATGTTTCAGTACAAATCAAAGTTATGGAAGATTATAGTGTCAGCTTAAGTATTTGAATAGAAGCAGTCCTTTCTCACTCACAGGAAGTCAGCATTTTGTTCTAGTAAGATCTTCAGTTGACTGACATCAGGGAGAGCAATCTGCTTTATTGTCTGCTATTTCCAGTGTGTTTGTTTGGTTTGGCCACACCCAGCTGTTCTCAGGGCTTGCTTTTGGCTCTGTACCCAGGCATTATAGGTGACCATATCTGGTGCTGGGGATCAAACCCCTGTTGGCCACCTCTAAAGCAAGCACCTTACTCAGTATACTATCACTTCAGCACCCTAATTTAACTGTTAATATTAAATTAATGCACCCAGAATAATGTTAGTATTCTAGATTTTTAGTTACCTTGTGACCCAGTAAAACTGATCCAAAATTAACCATCATGGGCCCACGATGGGGCTCATAGGACTGGAGCACTTTCTTTGCATGTGGGAGCCCTGACACCACATGGTCTAGAGCACACCTTTGGGAGTGGCCCAGAGTGCTAAGCTAGGAGTTCTAGGAGTACAGAGACAGGTGTCTTTGTGAACACTCCCTAATCCAATTGCAAATAGTAATTGTGATAGCTGTTACTGAATTATGAGATGAACAAATGTTAACCAAATAATAAATTAAATATGTTGAATGAGTATGTGAACTTGGTAAGAGGTAAGCATGCACACAGAGCAGGATTTTGTTGGCTGAAGAATTTCAGTATATTTACTCTTCCA
This sequence comes from Cryptotis parvus, assembly GCA_021461705.1. NCBI lineage: Eukaryota > Metazoa > Chordata > Mammalia > Eulipotyphla > Soricidae > Cryptotis > Cryptotis parvus. The sequence goes on from JAJIBD010001695.1 coordinate 37,212, forward strand.
AGATGTCTTCCTCACAGGAAACAGGGAGATAACCTGATAGTGCGCTCTGAGAACAGTCGACCACTGATTGACAGAAGTCTTCACATGACCACCATTTTCTGAAAACAGTTCATGTATTTCAATAAAAAAACCAACCGAAAATCCAACTAGCGCACTAGTGTACAGCTCAGAAATTGCTGAATCTCATTCAGAGAGTGACCGTTCTTTGGGTTATTATGTGGCATTTGCAATATATACCGATGCCCTCATTTTGTACTTTATTAGAGCAAGTTGGAATCTGTTCACTACCAATTGATTTTTATAATCATCCACTTCATATATTTTCAACTAAATTATCTTTCACTTCATGATGCCAGGCACAGTTTCAGATCTTGTAATTCCTTCTTACCGAAGAACTACCATTGTGACTGGGGAAAACCCCAGAGCCACACTGTGTCCTTCATTTGAAGTCAGGGTAGGTACAAAATTTATAGTTTCCAGGGCAAAACACCAACAACAGTGGTCCCCTTATCAAAAGGCATGAAAAAGTCATGGATGAACTGTTATTTACTTCAAAATATCTTACAACTTAAACTAGAATAGCAGATAAGAGTCACATGTGAGTAACAACACACATTTATAAGTTGCTAAAATATTTTTAAATACCATGATTTAATGCAATATAGATATTTTATAACTGTGATATCTTTGTCATAAGATTTTTATGACTACTTTGAGAAGCAATTACAATTTTATTTATGTAATCTCACAAAGATTATTTTATAAATTTCATTTATAACAGTGTTTGAAAGCAACCTTAGATAAATGCAAGATTGTTACAAAATTTTACATCTATGTTTCTTAAGAAATGCTTCTTAAGACTTATCTGTTTCCTAAGAAATGTGATTTTTCATAAGTAATTTTCACATTGGCCTGAATTTGATTTTGAATGCAAATTTATAAAGTGACATTTAAAACATTTTGTTTTCTGTAACTATAGAGATTGTTTCAAGTAAGTGGAAGTAACCTCACAATTTGTATATAATTCAAATGCTTGTTTACACATTCTTACTATATCTTCAATTACAAAGAAAAAATTAATTGTTTGATCTGAAGTGTCATGTAAAATAGCTTTTTTCCCAACTCTGCCCGACTCTTTCTGTACTTGTGATTATTTGCTTTTCAATAAATATTAAGATTTTGAAGCTCGAGTCAATGAACTTTTGAAGAATTTTGATAATTCTCTATGCCTTACTGCAATATGCATATGCATGATTTTATTTGTCAATTTACTGACAAAATTTGCTCACTGAGGGCCAAGTCAGGCCAAGGAATTAGTTACTGGCTGTGCAGAGAAGCAGAAGGACAAGTGACTTCTGCTACACTTCTAGGCACTGATTTTATGGAACTCCTTTGTCCTGCAGTGCCTGTCCTCTCTCTGCTGCCTCTGAGGCTGTGGCAGTCAGTGTGGGCTGTTGCCCAAGGACTGTGGTGCCCAGGACTTTCCTGAGACACGACACGGACTGTAGAACAGGTGTGCGGTGCTGTAGAGACTGTGCATACTCGGCTGGCTGCCACTGAGCTCCATGCCCACTGTGTGCACCCCTGTCCCCTGCATCCCTTGTGCATGTATCCTTTCAGGCATGTGCTCCACGTCACTTAGCAGTCACAGTGTCAAAATGAAAATTGCTAAGAATTTCAAGCTGGGGTATCGGGGGCCTCTGGGGTCCCCAACAAAACCAGGATATGAGTTCCCTTCTACCTCCGAGCCAGAGGGAATGGAACTCAGGAATCCAGCGCAGTTTTAAAAGGCTTTACTATCACAGGTTCTGATATACAATCTAAGAACAGGAAAAACCCTGGACTTTGGGTTCCCAGAAGGGGTCCAGCCACATGTAGGCCAAGATGGTTGCTCCCACCACGTGTTAAAGCCCAACAGGGAAGAGAACAAAAAAGGAGAGGTAGAAAGCTAAGGGAAGCCAAAATGGAAAAAAAGGCCTTTCTCCTTGCTCCCAGCTTATTTTACACATAGAAACCCGCCCAAACTTCCCAGGCTGACCCATCATGGGCTGGGCTATCTAGAGATGATGGCAGGAAATGAGTCTATTGAAATGCAGCACTTCAGGTGGGCCTTTTTGTTTTTTTTTTTTTTTTTGATTTTTTATTATACCACCGTGAAACATACAATTACAAAGGTGTTCATAATTGGTTCTTGGTAATACAGTATACCAGCACCCATCCCTCCACCAGTGCCCCATTTCCACCACCAATGTACCCCACCCCTCCTGCTCCACCCCCATGCTGCCTTAATAGCAGGTACCCCAGTTTCCTCTCTTTCTCTCTCTGTCTCTCTCTCTGTCTCTGCATCTCTCTCCCTCTTATTTTACACATTGTGGCTAGCCCTGCAGGTATTTAGAGTTTATCACTTAAGCCTCTTTGTGTATATTCAATGGTGAGTTTTAATCTGCCATTACCATTTCCCACATTTAGTAAAACACTGGTATCTATTTATGTCCTATTAATGAATGCAGTCATTCTATATCTGTCCTTTTCCTTCTGACTAATTTCACTCAGCATGATAGTCTCCATGTCCATCCATTTGCAGGTAAATTTCATAATTTCATCCTTTCTGACAGCCGCATAGTATTACATAGTGTAGATGAACCACAGTCTCTTTAGCCAGTCCTCTGTTCTCGGGCATTTAGGTTGTTTCCAGATTCTAGCTATAGTGAATAGCGCAGAGATGAATAAAGAAGTACAGATAGTGTTTCTGCTATGTGTTTTTCGGTCTCTTGGGTATATTCCCAGGAGTGCTATTGCTGGATCAAATGGGAGCTCAATATCTAGTTTTCGGAGGAATGCCCATATTGATTTCCAAAAGGGCTGGACCAGTCGGCACTCCCACCAACAGTGGATCAGAGTGGGGCCTTTTGGCTTCACAAATGCCAGAGCCAATTCAAAACCTCACTAGCAAGGCTGGGAGGGGCTGCAAGCTAAGTGAAGCTGGAGCTTAAAGTAGGGCGTGTCACCCAACTTTGGGGTAGTGAATATTTAACCCATTCCTAGAGCCCTCTGAAGTGTAGGGCCCTAGGTGATAGTATAGGTCAGCTGTCTATGAATCTGGTCATGTAGCTAGTGAGTTCCCAGGATGCCATGATATCCGGTTCTTTTCCCTAGTCTACTTCTGTGGTCAAAGGTGATTTCTTATACACTTTCTCAAGTTTCCAATGGTTCTTCTAATTCTTGCTCTCAATTGACCACTTTGGGTGATTGTTGATTGAAAAGCAAAAATTAAAAAAAATTAAAAATCAGAGCAAGATGACAGCAAAGCAAGGGAAACAGAAAAAGCCAAATGAAAGCAGGCCCTTGGCTTCTTACTGCAGGACTGAGGTTACAAGAGTAAGGATGAGATTAAACTGTGAGTGTATGTGATGTCCAGTGGCCTTATGGTGGGAAATCAGCATTTCTGAGGTGGGTGTGATATGCTAACATGGCTTGAAGGGTGTGAAATTGCTATTCTACTGGCTTGCAAACCACTAATGCCTAAAATATATATCATTTGCTTCTAGGGCCAGAAGATAGTATAGAGGGTAGAGCACCTGCTTTGGTTCAGGATTCAATTCCCAGCATTCCATGGGGTCCCCTGAGCATCACCTGCACTCAGGAGTAATTGCTGAGTGCAGGCCCAGGAGTAACCCTGAACGCTGCCAGCTATGATCCAAAAATAAAAGTCTGCTTCCGTACACAGCCTGTATTTACCCATAACTGGATCCATGTGGCGTTTGTCTCCTCTTCACCTATGACACTTGGAGCAGCACATTCCAGCAAGTTTCTGGTTTCAGCACTCTTCCTTCTGTTCGCTTATGACAGAGGGTGCTCCCACAGATGTGCTCAGTGGGTGCTCCTCCCACCTAAACACAGCCTTTCTTGATCTTTCATGACCCTCCAACTGCCACCCCATTTAGTTTCTTCACTGTCAAATTCTTTGGCTTTTTGAAGGAATTTCTCTGTCAGTTTCTCTCTTCACTTTTCCTCTCAGACCCACTCCACCGAAACAGTTCCATCACTTCACAGAAATAGCTCCTCTCATGGGCACTAATGATGTCCATTTGTGAAATCCAACAGTCGGTTTGTAGTCCTCTTCCACGACTGCTTAAAGTGTGTTCCCTTTGCCTTGAAAAGGTTTTCTTGCCTGGCTATATGATGCCACCCCTCCATACTGTTTCTCCATGCCGTCAAAGCCCGAGTTCGCCCTGCTGTACCCTCTGCCTCCATTTACCCCCTTGGCTGTTATTCGCTCCTCATAATTTTAAGCACCAATTTTACATGAATGACTCAATCATAGGTTAGGTTAGTCCAACTCCTTGCTGGAACTCCAAATTGGATTATCCAACTGTGTTGGAATTTATCCTGTGCTCCTTCTCTCCCTCTCCCCACCTCCACTGTTCATATCTACAGCAAATTCTGAGAGATCACACATATTCTTATTCTCACTATGTATTATCTACTCTGCTAAGTCCTGATTCAAGCCACCATCATCGTCATGCAGGATTATAGTTGGTCTCCCTCTTCTTTCTGAAAGATGTAAGGTTTGGGGCCACACCTGATAGTGCTTAGGTGTTACTCCCACTCAGTGGTCATTGTGTCTCCTAGTGGTGCTAGGGTGATCACGTGCTGGGGATGAACCTCTGCCTCCTGCATTCAGATCAGGCTCTCAGCTTTTTGAGGTCCTGTCCTCCCTCTAGTGTTAGTATTTCTTGACTATCTGTTCTTAAGGTGGGGGCCCTGTTGATGTAAGGTTTGAAAAATATCTGGTTATTAGGCAAAACCTTCTGTGACTCTTATCTCACTTAGTGAAAACTTTAAAAACTCTGAAACCCCCATCACTTAATTCCTAGCCATCCACTATGGTCTTACCTCTTCACCCCAATGCAGACTCCTTAGTATTCAAATTTATAGTTTGTCGTCCTTCCTCTGGACCATGCTGGAAAGTTGTTCTGCTCCATAGCCTATGGACTGGTCCCTCACATATCTCTAGCTCAAATGGTTTCTTCTAAATGAGATCACCACTATCTCTGTACTTAAATAGCACACTGGCACTCCCTTTCTCTGTATAGTTTTCCTGGCTTGGCGAATTTCTGTTAATTGCTTTATGTTAAGAACCTTTATGTGCTTTTTGCATGTTAGTTTCAATATAGATTTAATTGATTGAATAAATAGCTTGGAAACCAAAATACGGTGGCGTTTTATATCTCTTCTGGACTTTGTGATGGATAAATCTTGTTAACTATGTTACAATTTTGTGGTACCTGGTAGCTTTTATTAATCTTTGTAAGCATACTTCATGCAGTAAAAATGTTAAAAACACAGCAAATTAATCTGAGTAAATCATAAAAGAACTCAATAGCTTTGTTTTTATTGAAGTAGCGTTGTGATATAATGTATGTCTTAGGTGTGCACCATTGAAAATCAACATGAGTGTAGTACCTTAAATTCATCACTAAAAGCTATTGGCTTTGTTTAATGATTCGTGAATTGGTGGCATTCCACCTTATAGACAGGAAGGAATTTGGAAGAGCTAGTACCAGATGAAAATGTTTTAAAGGCAGAGGGAGTTGGGATAGGAAATTTCTAGTAAGAGTGAGTTGTTTTAAGTAAGAGCATTTATTTTCTTTTGGGGTCACACACAACATAACTCAGGGATTATTCCTGGCTCTGCACTCAGGAATTTCTTCTGGTAGTGCTTTGGGGACTATATGGGATGCTTGGGATCAAACCCAGGTTGGCCACATGCAAGGCAAATGCTTTCCCGCTATACTATCGCTCTGGCCGAAATAAGAGCATCTTCCTGGGGCAAAGCAAGGGTCTGATATGGATTTGGCACAAGTGGATCTATTTTACTGATTTTAAAAATGTTTCTTTTCTCTTCCTTCCATTGTTGTTAAAGCAACTTGTGGGATCACCCACTTGAGCACTGCACAGTAGAAGGCACACACTTAGTGCTGGTGCTGGGGTCACCAAGGCCTGTGCTGCTGGGGTCACACATGAGCTGGTACCAGGGATCGAACTGGAGGTCTCCTGCTCACAGGACAACCACTCTGCCACTGGACTCTCCCGACTCCTAAAGTGACTCCATTTTGGGCACAGTGTCTCTTTTTAAGCAAAAAGTGACATAACTGTTTAATCTGAAAATTCCCAGATGTGGTGGTCTTGCCTTAGTTAGCATGTTATGGCATAGCCCAATTGGATAAAAGGACAGACTGTGGTCACTGTGATTGTAATAATACCAGTGTTCAATTGGATGTGGTGCCTGAGCCAGTAGGCCTTGGAGTATATGGTGTGATTTACACTGTGGACATAAGCAGAGCATGTTTTCAGGAAGCCAGATCAACTCTTATGTAACCCAGATATTTCTCTCTAGGGTGAAGAATTGGTAAATATGCTCCATGCTATCTTGAAAAAGAGCACCAGGGTATTTAGCATAGAAAACAACCCCCTTCTTGGGAGAGCATGAAACCACCTTGTTATCTCTGTACTGACATAAAGGGCTCTGGTTTGTTCATAAAACATTACCTCCTGTTTCTGCAAGGGGAATGGGTTAGTAGTGGCTTCTCCCTCTGGGGCTAGCCTCTGTTTTCTGTGCTAGCTTCTGTTCAGGAAGGCTGTGTCTGGAGTCCTCAAGGGTGAGTTCAGCGATATGAAGACTTTCTTTTTTAAACTTTATCACACAGTCTTTCTCCTTAGGCTAATTCATATGTAACCTGGATAGAAGGTTGATACTATTTATAAAAGGAAATGATTAAACACAACCATGGACCACTCTATAGCATTTAATACAAATTTTAAGAGATAAAGTACTTACTCTAAAACAGTAAGAAAAAAAATACAGGCTACTGAATGGTATTCTGTGTATGATCACAACTGGGTAGAATATAGCAGAAGAAAAAATTCTGGCATAGAACACATCCAAATGTTAGCTTCCACTGTCTGTAAGAGTAGGTGGAAGTTTCTGAACTCCAAATTATATTTGTTGACAATACAGATGTTCTTGGCACCTGACGGGATTGAAAGGCAATCTTGGAGACAGAGGGCTGCCACTCAGACGTGCATGGTTGGTGCAGGCAGATGCATGAGGAAGGTGCATGGTGTCGCCAGAAGTAGGGAGGCCAGCGTTATCCTGCTGCAATGGATGGGGCCCCTCCTCAGTCCAAGACTACTGTTACACACGTCTTTGGCAATTTATCAGTTCTGTTTAAATTTTTAAAAAAATCTGATTGATGATTTTTTTTAATGAAAAACTTTTAAAGTTAGGCTGTTGGTGATTCTTTCTCATTTTTTTTTGGGGGTGTAGTCTGAAAAAGATAAGCCAACAAATCATAATTTAAGGGAAACATGTTTTCTATTATTATGTGTTTTAATATTTTAATTTGTAATATTTTCTTTTTTATTTTTAAAACATTTATTTTATCGAATCACTATGTGATGGATCATCTCTCTCTTTCTCTCTATCTCTTTCTCTCTCCTTTTGCTCATTCTGATTTGAAGGGACCAGCTTGACAGTATTAGTCAAAAACAATTTTAGACAAGAAATTAGTATTGATAATAGGTCAAGGGATATACATGATAACCTTATAGTGTCTGTATTGCAAAACAGAATAAGGGAAACATTTATATGTTTAATAAACAAATATATTTTTATGATAAGGGTCATTGCTTTGAAATACATTCATAAGTATACAGAGGGTGGTTTTATACACCACTGGGAAGGTAGTGAATAAAAAACTCAATAAACTGTGTAGGAATCTTAACAGTTAATGTCCCTATGCAGTTTATTCACGTTCTTTTTATGCATCTTTTTCTTCTTCCTTCCTAACCCCTTCCCCTTTTCCCACTGTCTCTCCCTCATTTCTCCCTTCTGTTCTTTCTGTACCTCATTAGATATGCAGTTTATTGAATGCAGAATGATTTGAAGCGCCCCAAGAAACATTAAATAAACCTTACAGGACTGTCAAGGTCAGAGGCAGGATGTCCAGTTTAGAGGTTTCACAATTTCACAATCCAGGCCCTTTAGAAATGCAATTTTATGGAAAAAGGCATTTGATGTTTTTCTTTTGCCAATTCCATTACCATGCTGCTTTAAGAGATATTACAGAGCCCTGAGCGATATTACAATGGATCAGGAATTTGCCTTTGATCCCACCATACCATATGGCCCCCTGAGCTCTACCTGGTATCATCTCTGAAAGCAGAGGCGGGATAAATCCTGAGCATAGCCGTGCCATCCCGTGCCACCCCAAATGACTATTCTGTAGTGTTTTTTTTTTTTTTTTTGCTTTTTGGGTCACACCGGCGACACTCAGGGGTTTCTCCTGGCTCTGCACTCAGGAATTACTCCTGGCAGTGCTCGGGGGACCATATGGGATGCCGGGATCGAACCTGGGCCGGCATGGGCCGGCGCTGCAAGACAAATGCCCTACCCGCTGGGCTATCACTCCGGCCCCTATTCTGTAGTTTCTGCACAAAATCTGTTGTGATGCTGTCTAGCATAATCCTCTGGTAAACTCCACTGTATTCAGGAGAGATTGAGAGTAAAAATGGCAAATGATGTCTTGTTCGGTAACATGGAGCGCATCTTACCTCTGACTGATTCTCAGACTCTCCCAGAGTTCCCTGGTTTGCTCTTTGAGAGTCAATTGTCTGGCTTTTTTGGAGCCAATTCCTTGAGCTATCCCAGAGAGCAGCACACAACGGAGAACCTGCCACCCATCATCTCATCCATTTATCCTCCGCCAAGCAATCCATTCTTTTTGAGTTAAGGCATTATTTTCTATCAAAGTGCAAATACCAGTGGGAGAGAGAACACATTAAGTTGTTAACAGCTATCAATTCCTTAGTGTGAACAAATTTAATTTATTTCAACTCAAGAGCCCACAAGAACAGAAAAAAAGATGAAAGAGAAAAGAATGGGTCAGAAATAGAGCACGCAAAGATCCTCCTCAGCTAGGTGTCAACTTGGTCAAAATCACAGCAGGGACAGAACTGCCTGGGTGGTGGCTACTTAGCTCACTGCAATAAAATGGAACTTTCTCTAATCTACTTTAATTGCTTATCTTGAAAAACTGAATTATAGTACCCTTGTGACCACTAACCTCCAATTTGGGACTTATTGATCCAGGAAGTGGAAAGAGTTGCTGCTACTAATAAGCCAATAGCCAGCCCCCTCATTTCTATGAACAACTCTTTTGTTTATAACCATGCAGGGAAGTTCTTTATTTCCCTTCATCCTATTTTTGTCTTTCACTTTCTTTTATCTTGAAACGACTTACATCACCTTAGTTCCTTATACCTTTTCTTAAAAAAGAATTTCCCCTCTCATTTGGATTTATTCATTAGTACAGACATGGCATTGCTATTTCTTCATTCTTAGAAATGTAACGATTCCATCTGAGCATCTGCACTGAGATGTTCTTGGAAATTAAATTCTATTCTTTGTTAATAGGGCAAAATATGGTGTCAGGTAATGCATGACAATTCCATGCCCTGGCAGTTTCTGCAGATGGAATTACAAATGTAGCTAACTGGAGGGAAAAATACCAATCAACTTTAGTCACCAAGTGTTTGTGTCTTTGCATTGTAAGTGTGATTTCTAACCCCCACTGACTGCGGCAGCACTTTAGAAGGAAAACTGCTTTTCCTTGGTGGGACGCATCTGATGGGATCACTGGCCCAGTCATTTGCTGACAGGATCCTGCCCTGTGAGCCATCTGCTGAGATCAGGGTTTTGTAGGGGTGGACTCCAATTCTTGTGTTGGTGAAATGGCCAGGTTTAGTCCAGAGGAGTAGTCAAGTTGGAGTTTGGGATTGGGAAGAGGTCAAGAAGAGTTTGAGGAATCAGGTGAAAGGAAGGTAAAGGCAAAAGTCACAGCATGCAGATTCTCAATGCAAGTGAATATGTAATATAGTGTAGACTTGGAGCCCTACCAATGGGGCAAAAGATGGGATTGAAAGTGAAAGATGCTGTGTAAACAGGGTTGTCTTTTGTGCTGTGGGAGAACCAAGGATTGTGAGTAGGAAAGACGATGCTGAATCAACTGTGAAAAACACTGGGCTAAGAGCTGAGTTGAGAATGAGAAGTGTTCTTATCAGAGTATCATGGATACTAATACATTTTGTATGTAATTTTCCACAGAGGTATTGATTTTAATCAGCTTTCAAGATATAGCACCACATTTGTCAAAGCAGAGGACCCAAATGTGCAATTTTTTTTTCCAATGGAAAACTGGCAAAATGAATGTGCTAAAAGATATTAGTTATCTATTAACCTCAACATGCAAGAAAGCATTAGATCATGAGCTGGCGTTGTGCACAAACAGTGACTAGAGCTTGACCAACCATCAGGAAAGCCGAATCAGCAGAACGGGCAGCCGCGAAGGCTGGCAGCTGGTGAGAAATGACTGGCTGGGTGTGAAGCAGGGATATTATTAAATGAGTACATATGATGCATGGTGTAATTATACCACTTACGGCAGGAAAACATCACCATTTCTTCAAGTGCTGTGCTGTGTACATCAGGAATTCACAAGATCATCGATCTCTGGGAAACAGCGAGAGTTTTGCAGTTTGGGAAGGGTTTCAAGTTGAATTTTGATTAATTCCTGGGAATTTCATTTGCTTAAGGAAGTGGAGCTCAGTTGTGTGTGTGTCCCCCACCTTTTCTTTTAAGCACCAACAATCTTGATTAAATTTCCGCTTGAGGAGTGGGAAGAGAAGAGCAAAGTAAGTGTCACAATTTCTCTGAGATGAATAGCTTTAAGTAGTTTGAACATTTCATCCCCCAGTAACCACTCTGGAAGATTAGTGGGAGGCAGCAGAGCTGTGAATTTGAGGGGCATTCTAGCTGTTCTTTTTTTTTGTTTGTTTGTTTGCCCTCTTGGTATTGATCATAAGAATTTCCTCCAAAAGCTGAGATGCAGGCCTTGTTTCTGTTTCTTTCAGTGTTTCTTATCTCATTATGAAACCACTGCCATATTATCCACCTAGCTGCCTGGAGTTCTCTGTATTTAAATTCTCATGGCTGAGGGGGTTCAGTTGTGTGGTGCTGCTCTAAATGATTTTTGTTTTCCTAAGAAACACAAAACAAAGTCTAAAGTAGCTAATGCTGCGAACTAAGTAAGCATAGAAAAGAGCTACTTAAGGCTCATAGCAATGCGATGACTAGAGTTTCACTCACCAAAGAGAAGTTTGCATCAGTGGTTTTCATCTTCCTTTTCTTGGACAGGTGCTGATTGTAGAAGGTTTTTGCTAGTTCACAAAAAAGTTGTTGTTGCTACTTAACTGGTTTACCTGGATCACAGAGGGTTCTTCTCTTCCCTTACTTCCATCCATATTCCTGTTATGTATCATTTTTATCATCTCTGCCTTAGTAATCTCCTAAATATTTCTCTTATTTTCACTAGTTGTTAAAATGTTTGAGAACTCCTAGTCTAGTTGGTCCTGAACAAGCCGATTTACCTAAAGATCTTTATAAGTGTCTATTTTATGTTCACTTTGTGCTGTCCTACACATTAAGTATGGTTTGGATTTAGGGTCTATTTTGATGGACAGATATTATATTAGCTTCACAGATTTGGTAAAAATTTGGTAACTATGTCCTGTTTGGGATTAATTATGGCCCAGGAACAAAGTAGTGTGTTGTATTAATGGAAGCATGAGACGTGTTCTCCAGGGTTAACCATCCAGTGGCTGGGAAGTATATGAAAACACAACACCCAGAGCAGGAAGATGAGCAGTATGTGTGTTCCATGGGTGACACATGGTGTTTAAGGCTGATCTCTGACAACCTGCTGAGTTGTATTTACACATGAAAACTGGGTGGGAAAATGAAATCTTCAGGATTGAGTTTTTAGTAAATACATTTAGTAAATTGTCTCTTTTTCTTTGAGCTTATAAATAGGGTTGATAATGAAATATTAGTGGACAAGAAAAAAATATGAAGACATTGTTTTCTATCAAAAATGATCACACATGATATGCAGGAAAGATACAAAGTAAATTTCAAGTCTTAGCTTACACTAAAAATGTGATCTATGAAGTTCAAGAACTTATCATCATTCAGTGAGCAAGAACAGGAAGCAATCATTAAATGGACCAGAGATATGGTACGGCAGCTAGGGTGCTTGCCTTGTATGTGGCCAATCCAGGTTTGATCCCTGGCACCCTTTATGTTCCCTGAGCCTCACCAGGAGTGATCCCTGAGCACTTCTGGGTGTGGCCCTAAAACAAAGCCTCACCCAAAACAAAAAAGCAAATAAAATTTAATTTCACTAGTATATGTCAGTCTGACAGATACACAAACCCACAGGTATGAAACCCATTTTTATCCAGGTTTCTTGGGATTGCAAACCTGTTGGAGGGGAGGTGAAGACTCTGCCACATTTTCTTCAGTGGACACCTATTTAGTGTACATTATATTTGCTCATTGAATACCATTTTGATATCTGCCGCTCTGTGGACCCAGACTTAGTATCCAGGTAAAGGTAATACAAATGCAAAGACATGAAGGAAGTTGAAATTTTTAAGGCATATCAGGTCAGTGTGACGTTTAAAATGAAGCAGGGGAAGACTCGGACGAGATTGGGTCAGGTATGCATTTGAATCTTGGCAGAAGAGAAATAGTTGTCTTGGTTAATATAAAATCCTTTAAAAAGAGGGATCCAAAAGTTAAAGACATGTGTTATTACAGAATGTAAGAGAAGGGTATTGCAAACCCAGTCAGGATCTGACAGTCTTCCCATTAGCAGCGTTCAGCATATGTCTAGGCAGTAAATGTAAGTGGTCTAGTTCTGGGCCATTAATATTTTGCTGTAGCCCATTAAGGCGACTTATGGTCCTTAGTTCATACAATGTCACCATTGTATGTGTGAGGGTGGCAGCAACAGGGGTTATTTTATGCAAATCTAATAGGTTTGTAATGAATGATCCTGCTGAAGTGAGACCATTTGAGCATTTACTGGAGAGTGATTATAATTGTCTATTTCTAGAAACATTTTCCAGCACCAGCCATGGAACTTCAATAGCCCTTCAACTTTGAACTTGCTGTGCATTAGGTAATTTTGTTATTGATAGTCACTATCTATCACTATCACTATCTTCCCGTTAATCATCTATTTGCTAGAGCGGGCACCACTAATATCTCCATATGTCCTGTCTCATGCTAGTAGAACCCAAAGGCACCCACTTGCTCCAGGAACATAAAGAGCGTCAAACCATTATATTAGGTCACGGGAATGACCTAATATAAATGTTACTGGTATTTGGCATATCAAATACTACACGAGCAGCTTGCCAGGCTTGCCGTGCGGGTGGCATACTGTTGTAGTCACCTCTAAATAAAGCATATATTGATGAACCGCTGTGGCCACTAGCGGCCTGTGCGAGCCGGGCTATGATAGTCTGGTCTGCTGGGTGGAGTTGTGAGAGGGAAGTCCGGATGTGCAAAATGGCGGGCCCCATGGAGTAGGGGTCGCCTTGTCGTCTGGCTTGTTGTGAGGCTCTGCTGGGGTGGCAGGCCAGGGCTAGAACCCGCCATGCCTCCTGGACGCCTCACGAGCAGCTGGGCACAGGGAGAGCAAGTAGCAGCTCTGCCCCATGTCTGAGAGTCTCTGGTTCAGCATACCTGGGCCGGATTGAAAAAAAAATATTGATTTATTATTTATTGATAGTAAAAATAGTGAAATTGAAGATCATGGTTCTTCTCAACCAGATGCTACTGGATAATCTATAAGAAAAGAGACTAGCAACTTTCGCTTTGGAATTTTGTGGCAAAAACAACTTTTATTACCAACTGTTAACTTGACCTAACCTAAATGTAGGACACTTAAATATTTTTTAAAATTTTGTTTTATTGAATCACCATGAGATAGTTAAAAATTTATTATGATTGAATTTCAGTCATAGGATGCTCCAATACCCATATATCCGCTCTCTTTTCCAATGTATATTTCTCACCAGTGTCCCTAGTTTCCCTACTGCCATCCCCCTCTCCCCATCTGCAACTCAGTCTGCCTCTTAGGGCAGCACTTTTATTCTCTCTCTGTATCTGTGTCTATCTCTCTTTTTCTCTCTTTCCCTCCTGGGAAAGGAAAATTATAGTTTGTGATAGAGATACTGACAGATATAATGTATTAGTTCCCTTTATCTCCATCCATCACTCAGTTCTTATTCAGAGTGATCATTTCCAATTATTGTCATAGGAGTCCCTTCTCTGTCCTAAATGTCCTACCTCAGTCCCTCCACTCTTGACAAGCTTCCATTTGTGGATCAGTTCTCCTGGTCCTTGGTTCCACTGTCTCTGGGTATTAGTCTCATATTATGTTTTTTTTTAAATATCCCACAGATGAGTGCAATCATTCTATGCCTGTCTCTCATCTTTTGACTTATTTCATGCAGCATGATACTCTTATTGGTAAGAAATTTTCATGACTTGATTTTTTTTTTTCTGGCGGCTACATTGAATTCCATTGTGTAGATATACTATTGTTTATCTAATTGTCTGTTCTTGGGAACTCAGTTTGTTTCCAGAATTTGACTACTGTGAATAGTGCTGCAATGAACATAGAAGTGCAGATGGTGCCTCTGCTGTGCATTTTTTGGGTCCCAGGGTCTATTCCTAGAAGTGGTATTGCTGGGTCATATGAAAGTTCAGTTTTTAGTTATTTTTAGGAATGACCATATTGTTTTCCGAAAAGATGGACCACTCAGCAATCCCAGCAACAATGAATGAGATACCCTTTCTCCCGCATCCACATCAGCACTGGTTTTTCTTATTCTTTTGGATGTGTGACAGTCTGTGGAGTGAGATGATATCTGGTTATTGTTTTGATTTGCATCTCCCTGATGATTAGTGATGCAAGAGCATTTTTCTCATGTGCATTTCAGCCATTTTTTTTTTGTTTAGGATTTCTTTGCATTTCATTTAGTATTTCTTCTTTGAGGAAGTTTCTGTTCATTTTTCTTCCCATTTTTTGATGGAGTTGGATGACTTTTTTCTTGTAAAGTTCTACCAGTGCCTTCTCTGTCTTTTTTTTTTAATTAACCCCTTATCAGAAGGGTATTAGGTAAATACTTTTTCCAATTCTGTGCACTCTCTCTGTATCTTGGGCACCATTTCTTTTGAGTTGCAGAAGCTTCTTAGTTTAATGAAGTCCCATTTGTCTATATTTGCTTTCACTTGCTTGATCAGTGGTGTTTCATTTTTAGAAATGCCTTTAGCTTCAATGTCAGGGTTCTGCTACAATTTCTTCCATGTATCTTATGGTGGTAGCTCAGGTTTGTTATTAAGGTTTTCTATCCATTTTTATCTGAGTTTTGTGACAGCGTTAGAGAGAGGTTTGAGTTCATCTTGTTGCATGTAGTTGCCCAGTTTTCCCAGCTCTGCTTGTTGAAGAGGCTTTCCTTGCTCCATTTCATATTTCTTGCTCCTTTATCAAAGATTAAGTGACTCTATATTTGAGGGTCTTTGCCAGGGTATTCCGCTCTATTCCATTAGTCTACACATCTGTCTTTATTCCACTATAATGCTGTTTTAAACACTACCACTTTGTAATACAGTTTGAACTTGGGGAAGGTGCTTTTCCCCCCAAGAATTTCTTTAGCTATTCATGGGCTTTATTTATTTTTTAAAGTATTTTATTATACCACCGTCAGATATACAATTACAAAGATACACAATTAAAAGTTCATATTTGGGTTTTGGTCATACAGTGTTCCAGCACCCATCCCTCCACCAGTGCCCATCTCCCACCACCAACGTCCCGGTTGGTTCCCTCCCTCCTCCCCAGCCCACCTTCATGGCAGGTTCTGGTTATTTCTTTCCCTTTCTCTCTCTTTCTTTTTTCCTTCCCTACCAGACTATGGATTACAGAACATACATTAAAGGGTTGTCATGTGTATCTTTTTGCCTGTATTTAATGCTCAGTTCTAGGTTGGTATTAGTACTTTTCCACAATTGTTAGCACACTGTTCCATTTTCTGTCTTACCTAGCCTCTGACTCGATTCATGGGCTTTATTTTTTCCTTTTGAATTTCAGGGTGTGCTTGATCAGTTTCTTTGAAAAATGTCATATAGGTACTGCATTGAATCTGTGTAATGCTTTGGAGAGTATTGCCATTTTGACCATGTTAATCCTCCTGATCCATGAGCAGGCGATGGTTCTCCATTTCCTCATGTTTTCTTTTATTTCTTGAAGTAGTATTTTGTAGTTTTCTTTGTATAGGTCCTTTACCTCTTTAGTTAAGCTAATTACAAGGTACTTGATTTTCTGAGCCACAATTGTAAAAAGGATTTTTAAAAAAGTATCCCTTTCTTCTCTTTCATTATTTGCATATAATAGGCAAGCTTTTGGGTATTGATTTTGTAACCTGCCACTACGCAATCAGATCTGTTGTTTCTAGGAGATTTTTTTTTGTAGAGTCTATAGGATTTTCTAAATATAGAGTTTTGTCATCTGCAAGTAGTGATAACTTGACTTTTTTCCTTTCCTATCTGGATGCCCTTGATATTTTTTTCTTCCCTAACTGCTTTGGCAAGTACTTCCAGTACTGTATTGAATATAAGTGTCGAGAGTGGGCAACCTTGTGGGGCACTTAAATAGTTTGATCTTTGTAACCCATGACAGTTTTTTTATACTTGCTCTGATAAAACAAAGATTGGAAAATAATTTTACCATTTAGAAACAGAGTATTGCTCAGTAAGTAAGCTTTGGAAATTAAAGTTGAATATTACCTTTGTGTATGAATTGGAATCAGGTGAAGAACTCTACATTTACCCAAAGTTCCTTTTCATACTAATTAGATACTCTTCAAAGGTGTAATTATCATTTAAAAATTACATCGGAGTGTACAATAGACAATAGATTTGTAAATGTCATTTAATGTCTTTCCATGTCTTTCATATTTCAGTAGCATTTTCTTTATTTTAGCAATGAATCATAGAACTTTCAAGGACTTCCACTCCCTACCCCCACAAGTTAAAATTCTAAACAGAAACTCAACTTAGATGGAAAGCTTCATTCAATTAGCAGGAAAAGACTGTATTAATTAAAATTTGATTGCATGGATGGTAATCGGCTCCACTCCCCACCTTCTGCTGCCACCTTAAGCAGAAAGCAAGTTCTGGCCTCTGAAGTAAACTGTATATCAGGGGATCAAAATGTTAAACCCACAGTGCACTCATTGTCACAATTGGGAGGGAGCTGAGGCTCAGATTCACCTGTCCAGAAGTCCAAGCTCTTTGTCCTATTTTATACCCATTTCCTAGCATCTTGTAACCTTTCAGAAAAAATAGAATAACATGGAGAGCGTGTGTGTGTGTGTGTGTGTGTGTGTGAGAGAGAGAGAGAGAGAGAGAGAGAGAGAGAGAGAGAGAGAGAGAGAGAGAGAGAGAGAGAGAGAATTTTCAGTTTTTGAGCATGGTATGGGAAGACTTTAGGAAATGACTTTTAGGAAATGGTGTACATTTTGTGGCAAAAGTGAAAAAGACTTTCCTTCCATAGATGAGGAGCTGACTGGGAAGCAGCAGAGTTTTCTGAGTGGGAAGATGGTTCAGTTATAATGACATGGGAGAAAGCTTGCTATTAACTGGCCAACTTTTAGTGCCATGCTACTGTTGTGTGTGTGTGTGTGTGTGTGTTTGTGTGTTTTATAACAAGGTAGGGGTATCAGATGCAAATTTCTCAGAATAGCTTCAAAGCTCAGCATAATTTATTCTGTCTAGTTGACACAGGCGTTGACAAAGGCTTTCACAAACTTCTTTGTTCTTTCATCTTTTCTTTGTTTCTTCCCAGTACAAATTCTGCTCCCAGGAATGCTCATTGTAGTTATAATCTGCTTCTCCCCTGTGGGGGGGGGCGATATTCACACTGAGAACCATTCCCTCACTACATGCTGCAACAGGTTACTTGTTTTCATCTCTGTGTATGAATGTTTAAGATCTTTTTGTGACTTTGGTATCTCTGAGAAAAGGCCCTGGGGTTGTGTATTTCCAGAGCGTAGCACAGTACTTGGCACAGAGGGGCAACTCAACTTAGTGGATGGTCACTGAGCCAGTGCCATGCAGGCATTATGGGAGTACTTTTCCCCCTTTACTACAGACCTCCCTCGGGGCACTTTCTTATTCTCCAGGCTTAACATTTCCAATGGTTCATTCTGTGGTACCTCTCTGATTCAGATATGCCTAAAGGTAGATGAGTTGTTCATGTGCGCCCAGTAGAGAGGGTTTTCAACCACCCTTGGGGAGGTGAAAGGCAATCTCAGCTCTTTCCTAATCCAGGCTGACTCTCTCTCATCCCCTTTGCCACAGCAGCCATGCTTCTATTTCTTGGTAACTGGGAAATAGGTCTTGAGAAGAGGTTCACATTTTTTTTTGTCTCCTGTGATTTAATTTTTTTAAAAAATATTGAATTACCATGAGATACACAGTTACAAAGTTGTTTATGATTGAATTGGTCATTCAGTGTTCTAACACTAATTCTTTCACCAGTGTACACTTGCTCCCACCAATATCTTCACTTTCCCTCTCCTTCCCTCACCAGCCTGCCTAGACAGTCCTCTAGTAAGCATAAATAAGGCATCCATTTATTATGCATATATTTAGTATAAGGAATTAGCTTCTGTGATTATAGAAGCTGACAAGTTCCATAATTTGCATTCAGGATGCTGGTAACCCTGGAGATCTGGTGGTGTAGTTCTGGCATGAAAACACGAAGATTTCAATTCTAAGAGAAACTGTTTTTGTTTGAGTTTTAAATCTGGGGAACAAAACAGAGATATCTCAAGAGGCTACAGAAGTGATTTTATTGTCCATGGTCCCTGCCAGTCTAAAGGTGTAGAAGGGTTGAAAACTACTGATCCACCCATCTGCTGGGCTGTACACTGGTAAGCAGGGTAGGTGCTGGTTTACTGGTATGATGGGCTAGAGCATGTGTGAAAACCCCTGGTTCAACCCCAATACCACATGGTCCCCAGCATTTGGACAGGAGTGGCCCCTGAGTACTTCCTGGTGTGATACCCAGACCAAAAAACACTCAAAACAAAATAACAAGAACCCTCCCTTACACCCAATATTCAATTTCAAAGCATCTAGCAGAACAATCCCTTTACTCACACTGGAGGATCAATCCCTTTGTTCCTTTCTGTGGGGGCTCCTTTGAAGAGATGGAGGCCTGTCCAGAGGCAGAGATGTTTTTCTTTTCTCAATCTTCTCATAAAATGTTAATCTCATCTATAACAATGTTAGACAACTCCCCACCATAAAGTTTTTAACAAAGTTCCAATTGTGGTACCCAATTGTATTGACTCTCCATCTACACATTTGAAAAGGGGAAAATCTGAGACATAGATGTCTATATTCTATGCTGTGGCTTCTCAATACTAAGTAAGCCCTAGGGCCCAGGTCTTATACAAGCATCTACAGGCTTTAGACTAGTGGTGAAATTTCCATTTTATATGGATCCAAATCAAAGATCTATTTGGTCTCTTAGTGGTTAAAGAAGCTCAGGACTTCTAAATTGCTAAGACAGCACTGGTATCTTTTTGATCACTTGATCACTTGACATCCCGTTATTCATTGATTTGCTCAAATGGGCGCTGGTAACGTTTACCTTTGACCCTATCATGTGACAGTGGAGCCCAATGGCATCTGCTTGTTCCAGGAATACGAAGAGCCTCAACCCATTCGTTCAGGGTCTTGACGAAGAAGTCTGACCATTTTGTAGGTGGGCGACCACATAATCTTTTGACATCTTATGGGATCCAGGCAGTAAAGGCTTTAGTCCAGCAGTCTCCAAATCACATTACATGTCCAGCCCATCTGATTTTCGATGCCTTGGCAAATGAGACAGCATCCCTGACTCTGGATCGTCGACGGAGGTTGGAACTCCGGATTCTTTCTCTCACTTGAGTGAGGCATGATATTCAAGCTTAGCTCCTTCAGTTCCTCATTGGGAGACCCAAATAGCATTCTCATCCTGCTTTCGTAGGGCCCAGGTCTCTGAGTCATATGTTAATGCAGGGAGAACTGTGGAGTTGAAGAGATGTGCCTGTATATTTTTGTAAAAAAAGCTTGATATAAGAGTATGACATTTCTCTAAGCTTTGAACCAATTTTAGAAATCTGGACATTTGATTTTGAGTTGGGGGTGGGGTGGAAAAGAGAATCTTCTTTGCACATTTGAGAATCTTTCCCTCTTCTTACTGACCTCTGACCCCATCTCAGTAGAGACCTCCAAACCCTTGAGGACCCAGCATTCCGTGAACACCATGTTGCCAGGAACAGAAAAGGCAGAACAATGAGCAAAGCAGCTGTCATTTCACAGGAGAGAGTGTTTGCCAGTGTCTGGCCTTGCTCCCTGTGCACAGCTTTCCATTCAGCTGGAAGTTGTTCCCTGTTGTACAGTGTACGTGTTTCTTGACCTTAATGGTGTGGATTGGGCATCGCAATGTTTTGTCTTCCCAACTCCTGCAGCTTGGCTTCTGCTGCTCCAAGTCCCCCACAGCCTTGGCATCTGGTTTCTATCTGGAAGTCATTTGCCCTGCTGAAGGAACAGGAGGCTGGGAGAGAACAGACAGAATAAGATCTGTAGGGCTCAGAGTCTTAGGGAAAAAGCAACATGACCTTGGCCTGATGGTTCTATTTGTGAGAAGCTTAGGTAGAGACCCCATTGCTTCACGCAAGACATTTGGACAAACTGTGAGGATGCTGTTGAAAAAAGTAACAAGGGAACATAGTGACAATCCCTATCATAAACAAAAGAAGCCTTTTGTCTGCTTTCAATACCCCCTGCAAAGTATACTCAGTAAATAACTACATGCTGTTCTGCTCTCTGAAAAATGAAATGATTGGAATTTTTAATACAATTTCTGAAATTTCCTGTGAGAGTTGATGTAGACTTTATGCTAAGTTCAAAGCACCATTTGCCTCTAATTGTTTTCAATATTTTTCATATTGTTAGCATCTTTCTAAAAGCTTTGGCAGATTGCTTTTCCCTAGAGGGAAAAGAAAATATCTGTGATTTAATCTTTAAAAATGAGAGTAGGTTGTCAAAGGCCTCTACTTAGTGATAGCTGTCTCCAGTTCATACATGTGAAGTTAATATCCAAATAGTGTCTGGAATTATTGCTTTTTTTAGTTTTATAAAACTAGTAAAAATAAAATAGTCACTTGATCACTTGATCACTTGAATCCCGTTATTCATCGATTTGCTTGAGCGGGTGCCAGTAACATTTCCATTGGACCCTATCATGTGCCAATGTAGCCCAATGCCATCTATTGGGCTACATTGATATTTCAAGCTTATTCTCTGATTTCATGATTTTCAAATGATTAAGATGAATAAAGTGAAAGAATAAAGTGAAAGAAAAATCGTAGATGCTTTTCTTAGTGTTAAATATATCAGAATTATTAGATTATCTCTTGATTTGCTTTGTTTGCAAATATTCTTAGGTTTGAAAGTAAGTTGGCTTGTAGAAAAATAAAATAGTATTTAAAAATATTTGAGTAAAATATTATTTCTCAAACACACTTATATGAAATCTCTGATCTTCTTTAGACTGGGTTGCCTCATTATTAGACAGATCAAAATATAGCCTCTGAATTCTGGTAGACTCACAGTAAGCAGAAGGGCATAATCGTGTCTGGTGAGTCAATGAGGATATTATGTGAGAAACACTTGTTATTTATTAAATACATTTAGATTATTTCCTCTTATGAATTGAATGTTTTTTTTCTCTCCCAGATGCATATGTTGAAGCAATAACTGTCCATATATTTGGAGGTAATTCAGTCTGCTTAAGCACTTGAGGGTTGTACCTTCTTGATGTAATTGGTACCCTTATAAGGAGGATGTTCACAAGACTTTTACTTGCAGGTCAAACAAACACATAGGAAAGGGACAACCATCTTCAAAGAAAAACTCACTACCCCAAAACTAAATTTTTTGGCACCTTGACCTTGAGCTTTGCAGCCTTAGAAGTGTAGGGGAAAAATCTGTTTGATTAAGCCATTGGTCTGTGGTGACCAGCCTGAACACTATTTGACAGATTTGTGGATAGTTTAAACCGACTTAATTAAAATTTCTTTTGTAAATTTCATTACTACAGAAAAATTTAGTGGAATGTGAGAACTTGGGTTCTTACTCTCAAAGGTCCTGAGCTTTTCCATAAAGAGCTATCTGTGCTCTGCACTCTTACTATGCCTTTTATACATTCTCACATAGATTTTATTTCTTGTTATTTTTTAAAATATTCTTCTAGGGGCTGGAGCGATAGTCCAGTGGGTAGGGCATTTACCTTGCACGCGGCCAACCTGGGTTTGATCCCCAGCATCCAATATGGTCCCCTGAGCACCACCAGGAGTAATTCCTGAGCAAAGAGCCAGGAGTAACCCCCTGAGCATTGCCAGGTATGACCCAAAAAAAAAAAAAAATTCCTCTAGTCTCTATGAAATTACAGAGTTAATCATGATTAAGTTTCAGTCACACAGTTTTACAGCTGATCCCTTCCCCTGTGTTCACTTCCAATGCCCACCAATTCCGTCACCAGTGCCCACCACTTCCCTCTACCAATGTCCACCACTTCCCTCATTCCCATTTGCTTACTTCCCACCAATCGGCTTCCATGAGTGTTGCAGTACACTGTTGCCCAGAGCCTCTGCATCTGGCCTGGAGTTGCCTCCTCCAGGTCACTTTGTAGATAGGAGACAGTTTGAATGTGGCAGTTCATCTGACCATGTAGTCTATACTGGCTGTTATAAATATTCTCTCATGCTGCCACAATCATTGTGGGACTAGCTAGATCTTACTGGTATATTTGCCTGGCCACGTTGATCTCTAAGTAATTAGACCAGAGAGAAATGCTGTTTGCCTCCAAGCAAGCAAGCAAGCATGGCTCTCTGATGACTCAAAGGCTAATATACAACCACAAAGTGAAGATGAGACTCTTGTGAGGGCTTGGAGAAATATATAACTGGCTATTAGAATATCTTTGGTACAGATGCATGCGTTTGTATTCTGAGATACAGTTAATCTCTGAAGCCACTTCTCCACTCTATGCTGTAGAGGCATTTCCAAGACAGATCTTGGCTCTGCAACATTAACATCTCAAAGGGCCTAGGTAAGATCCTGGGAGAAATTACCTGAGGGAATTTGATCCTAACTGCTTTCTGTTGGAGTGGGCATCTGTGTTGCAGGAATATAAAACTAGCCCACTTTCTTTCTTGGGCTCCCTTTTTTGTGGCTGCTCCCCTTCTTGCCTCTTTGCTGCCTCCTCTCGGCAGGGCCTTAACACACGTGGCCAGGGCCCCACTGGGAACCCTAAATTCAGGGGTTTTCCTATTGCTAACTTGTATGCCAGAACCTGTGGAAGTAAAGCATTTTAAAACCTTCATGTCTTTCTCTGTCCAGCAGACACCAATCCCCTGGGGCAAAGGGGATACCGGACCCTGCTCCTGGATTTTGTGCGGGGCACCCCAGCATTTCCTTGCACGTGAGACACTGTTATTTATATATATGTATTTATATATATATATATATATATATATATATATATATATATATATATGCTTTTGCATTGTCTCACATAGATTTTAAAAGTTGTTTTAGAATTCTCTTGATTTCGATTTTCAAATGATTAAGATGAATAAAGTGAAAGAATAAAGTGAAAGAAAAATCTTAGATGCTTTTCTTAGTGTTAAATATATCAGAATTATTAGATTATCTCTTGATTTGCTTTGTTTGCAAATAGTCTTAGGTTTGAAAGTAAGTTGGCTTGTAGAAAGACTATATAGATTGAGAGTTAGGAACTGAATATATAGGCTTCATTCAGAGATGTTGAGAGGAACACTTATTAGAGTGATCAGACATATTCATACCCTCCTTGTACAGCTTAGCCACCTTTTCTTCTGAGTTTGCAAGAAAAACTGGCACCTTCTTGATCAGTTTTCTTTCTCCTTAGTTATTTGAACTCATAAGCACTTGCCCAGCCTTATGGTTTGCTTCTGTCCTGAAGCAGACATGTCTTTATACTTTGTCTTTGTCCTTGTTCATTTCCTGCTTCCTCCTCACCTGTGTGCTCTCCTCCCAGTGGCTTTTCTTCTGTGGCACACACTTTTATGAGGTCAGCTAATGCCAAATTTCTCTTGCTTCATTGTGGCTTATGGTGGTCACTCAAGCTTTCAAATCAAGACCCCTCTTTGAGCTTTAGTGTAAAGTAAGAACTTAACTTTCTCTCCCTTGTACTCCTAATTTTCAATTTGAAGAACCTTTTTCTGGTTAATTCAAAATCAACTGTGTAATGAGTCAGAGGTGTTTTAGGCAGCACTTGCCTGTATTGTATTTAGCTGATGAAAAGGATTTGTGAGAGACAAGAGTTTAAAAAATCCCTGGTTTAGGTGATTTTTTGGAACAACCTACATCAGCTGGAGATTAGGGTATAAAGCAGGTTTTGCACAAAACCTGGTTCTTGCTTAACAAAACTTTTAAATATTTCATCACCAATTAGATGTGTGCAGGGTGTCTCCTCTATGGCTAAGCAATGCTTCAGTGCCAACTGGGTGTTCTCTGATTGAACTTTTTTAAATATTTTTTTTGCTTTTTTTTGGATCACACCCAGTGATACTTAAAGGTTATGCCTATCTCTGAACTCAGGTATTACTCCTAGTGGTGCTGGGGGACCACATAGAACACCAAGGATTGAATCCTGGTTGGCCATGTGCAAGGCAAATGCCCTACTCACTGTGGAATTGTTGTGGCTATTTGAAATTAAACTCAAATCTTATGGCATCAGATTCCATAGGTTGGTTGTCGGGTTTGTCCTGACTTCAGTGATGTATGGAGTCCCCAACAGTATTTGGATCCTTCTGATTCCCTGCTGTGTTCTGGAGCTAGCAGCTGTACCCTCCGGTGGATGGACACAGAAGCATGAACACCATGCTTCAGTTCTTTGAAAGTCCAAGGTTTTAATGAGAGAGAAGGAGAGAGATAGAGGGAGAGAGAGAGAGAGAGAGAGAGAGAGAGAGAGAGAGAGAGAGAGAGAGAGAGAGAGAGAGAGGAGCAGAGCTGTCCAGACTTCTTACTCCCCAGACTCCTTACTCATTCACTCCCCAGAGACAAGGGTCTTTTTTATAGTTTTCCAAGGCAAGGGGCAGTGTTTACAAAAGTAGGTGGCAAGACTTTCACAAATGATGGGGGGGCAATAGGTAAAAGGCTTTTTTTTGAAATCTCGGAATGTTGTTTTTCTCTCAGCTTGAATTAATAAACACTTGTTTCAATGAGGTTTCTGGTCAGTTTTGTAAGTGGGACACTTATCTACACCCAGCATTTAGGGTGACCTTTCCTGGGGAGATCACACTTTACAATCCATACTGCATTCATTTCACCAGGTTGATCATTCCATCCCCGCAAGGATGGAATCAATTTCTTTAGGTAAACACAGAGCTCCTTCTGTGAACTTGCTATTTTAGCTTAGGTACAGAACAAAAGCTTGCTTTTTAGTTGCCCCATATTGAAGTCTGGGTGTTCTTTCTTCCTGGTTCCATCCAGTCCCTTTGTGGGGACCCTCCTTTCTTGGGGTGTGAGGAATTAAAATCAATCTATACGCAATTGAAGTATTTAGTTAATATGGTACAAGCCTAGGAATAACAAATTAGCCTTCACTGTCTTCCTGTATCTATACAAAAGGACACAGCTTTAATAGGAGAGCATGCAGGAAGTAAAGAGTAAAAGCAACACTTTAGCAAACCACTGCAGCCTTGCTAGAAAATGGAACCTGCTGAGTAGGAGACAGAGGGCTGTAAATAAAATAAACCCAGCAGTTGGTGGCTCAGTTGCTCTAAATTTCTCGTCAGTTCAGATACTAAACACAAGCTGAGATTATGATGCATGCTTCTGACCAACCAGATATGTCAAACTTTCCTGTGCTTCTCCCTAACCCCTTCCTTGAGTAGGATGAATTTACTCTAACACCTCATAGCATTCAGGAAACCATTTTATTCACATCATTGTTTTGTTACAAAGGATAAAACTCAGGCACAGGCAAAAGGAAAGAGAGTCATAAGACAAGGAGAGGTGGTGAAGTATCCATGTTTTGAGAATGATCTACTCTCTATCTCTTCAGGATTTCACCAATCTTGATGTTCTCTAGCTTTCCCCCCATCATTTGTGAAAGTCCTGCCACCTGCTATCTATTTCAGGTCAATTTGAACAGGAAACTTTTCTTCCAACCCATTTTTAGAGGAACAGGAATACTCCATACATACTCTGCACTGTCTATGGGGTCAAATTAATTTTCATTTCTTAGAACTCTGTCTTGTATTGTCCTTTACAATTCACTGATCTTCCAAGTCCATGAAGAGAACTCACTTTCTCTCACTTAAAACTTTGTTTATGCTACTTACTAAACTTAGCCCCCTTTCAGTTACTTCACTTGATCACTTGACATCCCGTTATTTGTCAATTTGCTCTGAGCGGGCGCCGGTGATATTTCTGTTTGACCCTATCAAGTGCCAGTGTGGCCCAATGGCATCTGATTGCTTCAGGAATACAAAGAGCCTCAAACCGATCGTTCAGGGTCTTTTTTTTTTCTTTTTTTTTGTGGTACTTTCTTTTTAAAAAAAATTTTCATTATACCACCGTGAGACATACAATTACAAAGGTGTTCATAATTGGTTCTTGGAGAAGTCTGACCAGCTTGTAGGTGGGCAGCCACATGATCTTTTGACATCCCGTGGAATCCAGTCGGTAATGGCTCTAGTCCAGCGGTCGTCTCCAAATTGCATTACATATCCAGCCCATCTGATTTTCGATGCCTTGGCAAATGAGACAGCGTCCCTGACTCTGGAACAGTGACAGAGGTCGGAACTCCAGATTCCTTTCAATAAAAATTGAAAGGAATTTTATTGAAAGGAGCCCCCTTTCAATAAAAAAAATTAAATTTCAATTAAATTTCAATCAAAAGAGTTCCATACTCTCTTTCCTGCCAAAATGCTTTCCTGGTTCCCCCTTTCCCACCACTACTACCACCATTTTCTGTTAATCCTATTTTTTGTTTTCTGCATAACATTTTCATCAATTTTTATTATTTAAATTATTAGTAGTCATTTTGTACTTTTTCCTTTTTATCTCCCCATTAGAAAATAAACAGCAAGAGGGCAAGACTGGGTGCAACTCACTCACCATTTTCTCCAATATCTTATCTGGTGGGAAGTAAATCTGAATATTCACTATTAAATATTGATAACATATTTGTTTACCTGAGTATAAACTATTAAATATTGATGCCATATTTGTTCATGTAGTTTTTGTTACAGAAGTATCTTCATGAACGTGTGTATATGTATGAGGTGTGTTTAGATGATCTCATAGCGTTATCCATGAGATGAAGAATTCAGATGGTATATTTCTTGGTATTTTTCAAAGTAGCAGAACCAAGATATATGTTTACATAGACATAATGTTCTTTTAAGGAATTAACTCAAAATATAGTTATTCAGAAAATCCATTATCTGTAGGCCTGGTGCGTAGGCTAGGTACCCAAGATAAGGGCTGACATTGCAATCTCAGTCTGATGGCTATTGGCAGGATTCCTTCTATTTATAGGGTGGAGGGTTCAATTTTTGTTCTATTCTGACCTTCAGCTGTTGGATGAAACCTATTTAGAGGATGACCCGCTTTATTTAAATCCACTTATTTATATGTAAATTGCATTCCCAAAACATCCTCACAGAAACATTCATAATGCTTGATCACATATCTGGGCTCTGTGATCCAGCCAAGTTAACAACATGAGTTTTCACAGTCCATCTGAAACAGTGTTGACAATGTGAGTCCAGAGTTGGGACACATAATTAGTCTAGTAGGATTAGAGAGTTATCTTGTTTCGGTATGTTTCATGTTTGAGGCAGTCCTCTGCAGCTCAAAGTCTTTGCTTATTTTCTTCCCTTCTCTTCTTTTTTTTAATAAATAGGTCAGTTAGTTTAAATCAGAAGTTGGAAAACTATAGTGCATGGGCCAAATCCACCTGTCACTCATTTATGTGTGATAGTTGGTGTTTAGAATGTTTCTTTTATATGCACTTACAATTAATTTGAATTTTGAGAACTAACAACTTCCTCCCCAACAATTCCTTTGATCTCATTTATAGGCCTTGTTTTAAAAGTCTAAAAGTGATTATGAGGCATTCTGAATTTATCAATAAAAGCTTTATCTTCTCTTTTATTAGTATCTTCATAATGTATGATTATTTTTTTTTCTTGGTCCATAAAGTCTAAAGCATTTTCAATGTGCACCTCTGTAGAAAAATTTTGCCAAATCCAGTTGCCTTGGGTATTGTGGAGTCATGATATTTTGTCGGATAAGTTTTGCATAGGTTCCTGGAGAATGGAATGTGTTGGAAAAATGAGACATTTAATGAGTCTTTGTAAACATTGTATCAAAAGAGTGAGCTTTTGAATCACTTGTCACTTGTCTTCCTGTTCATCTATTTGCTGGAGCGGGCACCAGTAAAATCTCCATATGTCCTGTTGCATGCTAGTATAGCCCAAGGGCATCTGCTCGCTCAGGAACACAAAGAGCCTCAAACAATTAATTCAGTTCACGGGAATGAGGTCTATTGCATAAAATTGATGGGTTTTTGTATGTAAAGTGAGGATAAGAAAAGTGAGACCTTATAGCTATAGACAAATATTACTATTGTTTCTCACTGTTCTTTAATCATTGAGCCCTCTGAAAAATAAAGGCAAGTGGAGATGTTTTA
Source organism: Cryptotis parvus (assembly GCA_021461705.1). Classification (NCBI taxonomy): domain Eukaryota; kingdom Metazoa; phylum Chordata; class Mammalia; order Eulipotyphla; family Soricidae; genus Cryptotis; species Cryptotis parvus. The sequence goes on from JAJIBD010001695.1 coordinate 65,993, forward strand.
GGGTTTGCAGGTTCCCAAAAAGATGATGGGGTTCAGTGGGGTCCCCTGCTACATTGAGGGCCAATAACTGTCCCCTTGACCAATGGATGAAGGAACGAGGGTACAGGCTTGATGATAATCACTGGCATTTTAGTTCAAGTCATATTTGCTTGTTAGAGAGGTATAGTGAAGGGTTGGGAGTTGAGAGTTACAGATAGGTGATTCAACTTAAAATTCTAAACAATGAGCATATGTAAAAGCCCTTTACTTCTGGGGACCCCCCTAGGACAAATGTGGAATTCTATCTAAGGATGTATTGCTTTCTCCTTTCCTTTACTGGTAATCCATACAAACGATATTATATTTACTTCTTAATAATATTTCTTGTCATTATGTATAAGCACAGTAAGAGATACATACTTTTATCTATACCCTAGACTAAGCTTAAAATGATCTCTCTAGCCTCATGGTAAATGGTGGCTTCTTTGGGGACATCTTGTTTTATATTCCAGACTATAATCCTCAGACTAGGTTAGTTTTTCCTAACTCCAACAGGATCCTATGTCAGTTGCTTATTTTGGGGTCTTGACTGAGTTTATTCCATGACAGTACTCTTATTGTACTTCTTATGGTACTTTGCTGACCCATCTTGAGACCAGAGTAGCTTACTAATGGCATGCCCTAGGTTCATACAAGTCCCATGGTAAGACTTTCCTTTTTGGGGTGTAAGGGAACTAAGATCAACCTAAAGGCAACTATAGTTTAAATTCAGGTATATATGACAGATGGTCAGGAGTAAATATTGTACAGTAGTTAACTCCTATATTACAAATGCGTAACATTGTCTTCCTGTGTCTATACAAAAAGGACATAGCTCGAACATAAGAATATACAAAGGGCATAAAGGAAAGAGAAAAGCTATATTTCACTTACAATCCAAATTCCAAGGTCATCAGAAGATTAACTCTGCAAATCACTGTGCCTGAATAGGAGATGACTGTGACCAACAGGTAGGGGAAGAAGAGCACAAAACATTAACATAGAGGATTGTGTGTCCCAGTGGGATAGGATATGCCCTAGTAGTACTGGAATGGTGCAATTCCATTAACCTAAACTTTGAAAGGGGGAAATGACAATTCCAATTTTAAACCTGAAGTGCTCAGAACTGTGATCAAGCAAAGATGTCATGAGATTTTCAGTCATTGCTTATTGTTTTCTTCAATTTATCTTTAATTTGACCTGATTATACTCCAGTTTATATCACGTGCTCCTCCCTGTTTTCATTTGCAACTAAGTCCTTGCCTTTATGGTGCTGTCTTTCATTTATTTATTTCTTTGGCTTTTGATGCAGTCAATCCTAACTTGGTGATATGATTTGGATTTGATGTGTTGACTTTGTCTGTGGCAGACCACCATGGGTGGTTTCCTGCTGTCATTCAAGATTTTAGCTGGTGTTGCTCAGTGTTGTTGATGATTCAACTCGGTAGGGCTCTATTTAGAAGATATGCCAGAGATTGCGCATCTATCAAATACTTCCACTGGAAGAAAAATTTGGTGGTCTCTCACTGGAATATTTTTTTTAGTACATTCTGTTCTTTTACTATATTGTGTTTATGATATAGCTGAAGGGAAGTGCCATATACTATAACTTTACAACGATCAGCTAAATTGCTTTCCCTCTTCTAAGATTTCTAGCTGATTTTCTACTACAGATTCTGTAGTATGGAAGTGGATTTTCCTGTAGCTGGTGGGCTCTTGAGAATGTATGGAAGATTTGCATACAAAACCCGGAAGATTGCAAGTTACTTTAATATGCAGAAAAGGTAGATGGTTCCAAGTCTCCCAAATGTTCAGGCCTCTCTTATACCTGTGAATGACATCACCAGTCTGTCTATGCTGACGCCGGTCCCTTAATGACTTCCCTGTCCTGTCCCATGCAGTCTACTTGTCTCCTGTGAACAATTTGCTTTGTGCTTTTCCATGTCTGCTTTCATTAACTCTGTTCCATTATGGTATTGAATTAGGAAATAAACCCGAGGGACAAAGAGATGAAAAAGTTATTTTTGGTGGGATGAGGGTTGAGGTGGGACCTGTACAATTTTTAGAATTTGAATGCATATCAGAGTTACAGAATTGTGTGAATTTTTTTTTGCTTTTACTTGTTATTTACTTTTCCTGCTTTCCTCTCTGCTTCATTTGGTCTTATTTTCTAATTTGTGCTTCAGACCAGACCACCCAGCTCTGTAGTTAACTTTCTGGGAACAAATCACTCTGTCACATGTCCTGCCCTTGGGGCACACTGTTCTCCCAAAGACCTCTGCATGCCTACAACTCCCTCCACCTCTGCCTAGTCTTGGATTATATTCAAAAAAAGAAAAACAAGCAGACAACCAGAGAAAGTGAAGAAAAGTAAAGATCTGAAGCCACCCAAACTTGAAAATATCAAGTGATGTGGGTGATATTGAAAGGTAATAGAAAATAAGGAACCCATAAGAGATCCTTGAGCTTATAGAAAAAAAATCCAAGTATTGCAACATGAATTGAGCTATGCACATTTGTGCAAATTATGTAAGCAAGTATGTTTTGCTAGAGGTAAAGCTTGAAGACTGTTGCAGGACTCCTCTAAGAGCCTCTGTATCTGCTCTGAATTGCCGCCTGCAAATCACTTCAGAGATAAGGGGGTAGTCTAAATGTGGCAGTTTATCTGACCATGTATTCTGTACTAGCTGGTATAAATATTCTCTCATGCTACCACAGTCATCGTGGGACTAGCTAGATCTTACCAGCATATTTGCCTGGCCACGTTGGATCCCTAAATAATTAGACCAGAGAGAAATGCTGTTTGCCTCCAAGGAAGCAAGTATAGCTCCCTGATAACTCAAAGGCAACTAAAACACAAAACTACCGTGAAGTAGACGAGACTTGTGAAGGCTTGGAGAAGTATTTAACTGGTACTAGTATTAGACTTTGGTACAGAGACAAGCCATCTCGAAACCCCCTTCTCTACCCTATAAAGGCTTTTCCAGGCAGATCTTGGCTCAAGACATTGGCATATAAAAGGGCCTAGGTGAGGTGCTGGGAGAAATTACCTGAGGGCATTTGACCCTCCCTGCTTTCCATAGTAGTGGGAGGGAGGTCTGAGTTGCAGGGGTACAAAACTAGCCTGCTTCCTCTCTCGTGCTCTCTTTTTGGGCTCTCTCTTTGTGAGCTTGCACCCTTCTTGGGAATCTTGTCTTTGTCTCCTCTTTACAGGGCCTTTACACGTGGTGGCCTCCATTTTGGCCTCACACGTAGCTGGGGTTCTAGCCAGGAATCCTAAGCACAGGGTTTTTCCTATTGTGGATTTGTATGCCTGAACCTGTGATAAGTAAAGCCTTTTAAAACTGCATCGGATTCCTGAGTCTTCATCCATTCCCTGCCGGCTTCGGAGGTAGAAGGGAACTCGCTTCCTGGTACTGTTGGGGACCCGGCAGCATCCCTGACAGAAGACTAGTTGATTTTATCCTACTTCAATAGATTTAAATCATTGCTGATTCTTTCTATTGTAAATAGCCTTTCCTCTGTATGCGGATACTTATATTCTTCTTGTTTATATTTGGAAAAGAAGGGGATAAATAAATCCGATATAAAATCTGATATTTATAATTAACTTGCAATAATCCAAAGATCTGAAAGGAACTAAAATGCTTTCTGATGGTTTTAATTCTTACTATATGAACTGATGATGGTATATTTATTTCATGTGACATTCATTACTTGAATTGTCTTTAACTCTGCATGGCTTTTGGTTATTTGCCTTCAATTCTGGAGAGATTTGCCCTGTGTTTAGCTCCTACTCCTCCTCCTTCTTTCATGGGTTCCCACCCAATTGTATTTCTTTGTGTTACCACCATCTTCAGTTAACTAGATTCAAAACTGTATGCTGCTTTTTGATGACTTCCTCCATCCATATCTGTCGTAAGTATGCATTTATGTATCTTGTTAATTTCTCTGATGTGCCCTACCTGTGATTTCTATCACCTCAACAGGTAGCTCTCAGGACACCCTCGGTCTTGATCAACTATGGAACCACCATAACCGCACATATTTTGATGATGTTTTAGTCTTCTCTCAAAAAAATTTAGAAATTGGGGCCGGAACTATAGCACAGTGGGAGGGTGTTTTTCTTGTGTGCTGCTGACCCTGGTTTAATCCCGGCTTTCCATATGGTCCCCTGAGCACCGCCAGAAGTAATTCCTGAGTACAGAACCAGGAGTAACCCTTAGCATTGTGGGGTGTGGCCACAAAAGCAAAAATAAATAAATAAATAAAATTTAGAAACTGATCAATGTAGCTTTCTTATTCAATGCATGATGTTTCCCTGATTTTACAGATGAATAATTGAGTCACAAAGGAGTTCATGAACTTGTCCATATTCCCACTTAAGTATCGGGTGTGGGACTAGAATTAACTTCCTGTGAAAGCAGCTTGTTGGTTTCCTTGTGTTACAGTGATCAGGTTCTTGTATTCGAACTCTAAGATTGGGAGCAAGAGGAAAATGGAAATTGTTGAGGTCTAGCAGATTTACTTAGAAGACCGGGAGAGGGGCCCCAGGGTGGGTTACCAATGATGGAAACCTACCACCCTCTTTTTAAGGTTTTAATTTTGGGGGCCACATCCAGTGGCACTTTTAAGAATTACTCTTGCTGGGCTCAGGAACTGTATGGGATATCTGGGATAGAACCCAGATTGGTTGTGTACAAGGCAGCAGTCCTACCGCAGTGCTATCACTCCAGCCTGAGGGCCGTTTTTTTTTATACCCTTGAAACCAGGAGTTAAGTTGGCATACCTTTCTTTTTTAAGCTTGAGGATGTTAAAACAGACAGGCAGGATATTTAGGATTACTATCACTCTGGCTATTTATCAGGTCCAACCCCTTGACATTCCTTTCATTTTCACTCTTAAGAGCATTTATTTTCTTTCTCAAATTTTATCCTTTTCCCTATTCTTAGTTATCTCCAATATCTTTGTTGCCGCAGTTACTTGTCTTCCGTGTCTCCCTCATATTCTCCATACTCTTCATGTTTGTAGTGAGGAAACTGAACATAAATGTGTTTATGGGTCAGTGGGGAAAAAGCTACTTACTTAGTTGGCATTAATTATCTTTTATAATTGGCTTCTGTGGGTTTTGCCTACTTAATTATTCTACTTCAGTGACACCAGTCTGATGTTTTCTCCTTAGTCAGCTTCTGTACACACCTTTAAAATTTTGGTAATATGGTTGTTTACCTCTGCCTAAAATATTTTCCCTTCCTATTCCAATCTCGTGTTCTTCATGAAGCCTTTTATTTGCTTACATATATCATATGTTCATATAATATCTATATCTATATCTATATCTATATCTATATCTATATCTATATCTATATCTATATCTATATCTATATCTATATCTATATCTATCTATATCGCAGAGAATAACTTGCTGATCTGTTTTTCTTCTTGGAAATATGCAAACACTATATTTCTTAACCTCCTTTAACATGAGAGATTTGCCCCTGTGTTTAGGCATGAAGAGAGAATATGATTGTGTTCATAGCCTCCATACTCTTTGATAGTCACATCCACCTGCCTGCATACCAAATTCCACAGGATGGATATGTCATTCCCAGCGTTCTCCCTTCTGAAATCCGACATGCCATCTCGTCAGTAAAGAAGGGAACAGCACCAGGCCCAGACAAAGTCAGACCCGAACACCTGAAGAATCTGCCATCGGTACTCATCAATACACTAGCTCGGCTCTTCACACGCTACCTGTCCGAATGCAAGGTGACCTCCCCAATGGAAAACCAGCAGGACAGTTCTACTGTTCAAGAAGGGAGACATTCATGACATCAGCAACTATCGCCCCATCTGCCTGTTGTCTGTCATCTATAAGCTGTTTACATGAGTCATCCTGAACAGGATTAGCAGAACACTAGATGAAGGACAACCATGCGAGCAAGCAGGCTTCTGGAAAGGATTCAGCACAATTGACCATATCCACAGGGTAACCAAGCTCATTGAGGTTTGTAGGGAGTACAAGATGCCGCTCTGTCTCACGCTCATTGATTTACAGAAAGCCTTTGATTCTGTGGAGATTGAAGCAGTCATCGAAGCCCTAGCCAAACAGGGTGCTCAAACCCAATACATCAGGATCCTTCATGAGCTGTATTACGGATTCACCACCAGGATCTCACCATTCTACAAAGAAGTGATCATTAATGTGAAAAGAGGGGTTCGACAGGGTGATACCATTTCACCAAAAACTCTTCAGCGCCACCCTCGAGAACATCATGCAACAATTAGAATGGGAAGGAATGGGAGTGAAGATAGATGGTCGGCAACTACACCACCTCCGCTTCGCTGATGACATTGTTCTAATAACACCAAACATTAGCCAAGCGGCACAAATGCTGGCTGACTTTGACCGAGAATGTGGAAAGATAGGTCTACAGCTGAATCTAAAGAAAACTATGTTCATGAAGAATGAACTAGTTCCAGAGGCCCCATTCACTCTCAATGGAACAAACATCTCTGAATGCAGCAGTTATGTGTACCTAGGTCGAGAAATCAACATGATGAACGACCTAAAACCTGAGCTGTGCAGGAGGAAGAGAGCGGCATGGAATGCCTTCAAAGGCATCGAAGAAATAGCTAAAAGGACAACATCTCTTTGACTCCACCGTTCTCCCTGCATTAACATATGCCTCAGAGACCTGGGCCCTATGAAAGCAGGATGAGAATGCTATTCGAGTCTCCCAGAGAGGAATCGAAAAGAGCTATGCTTGGAATATCACGCCTCACTCAAGTGAGTGACGGAATCCGGAGTTCTGACCTCCGTCGCTATTCCAGAATCAGGGATGCTGTCTCGTTTGCCAAGGCATCGAAAAATCAGATGGGCTGGACATGTAATGCGATTTGGAGATAACCGTTGGACTAGAGCCATTACCGACTGGATCCCACAGGATGTCAAAAGATCACGTGGCCGCCCACCTACAAGATGGTCAGACTTCCTTGTCAAGACCCTGAAGGAACAGTTTGAGGCTCTTCATATTCCTGAATCAACCAGATGCCATGGGGTTACATTGGCACGTGATAGGGTCCAATGGAAATGTTACTGGTGCCTGCTCGAGCAAATCGATGAATAACGGGATTCAAGTGATCAAGTGATCATAGCCTCCATACTCTTCCTGTTCATGCTAGGAAATGGTATATAGGTGGAATTGATGAATGTCGCTTTCAGGTTTGACTACAAAAATACTATCGCTTTTCTGTGGTAAACTGGAATTCAGATTCTTGTTTAATAGTGCCTTCTTTGGTAACCTCTTAAACCAACCTTTCTATTCTCGCTAATATCTACTTCTTCAAATTTATTTTAAAAACGGCTTCTGAAATCAAATATAGTTTGTTGGACCTCTGTTACATATACTGAACATATATGTTGTTCTAAACTTTTTTTTTGTTTTCTCTTAACAATATTGGTTTATTTTTTCTAGTCTCAAAAGAACCCTGGATGGAGTACAGTTTGGTTTCTTTTGAAGCTAGTGGTGATTACATAGATTTGGGTCCTCAGAGAAGCTGAATATAATAAATAGTAGTTGCTTGTGACTTAAACTGTTTATTTATCCATAAAATAACTCCATTTTCTAGGCACAATAGATGCTCAGCAGTTAATCAGTAAACTCATCTTGGGACTTTAAAGTTCTCAAAACTTCACCGATTTCGAATGACAGAGAACAGAGTTGGGCCAAAATTTAGTTTATGCTCAAAGAGCCCAAGATGGTCATTGGTTGGATAATATTCACTTTTATAGCTCTAGTGTAACAGGATGCTCAGGAGAGAGCATCCTGATTTGGAAAAGAGAACTTGAATGAATATTACATTTGCATGGCAAAAGACACATTCTGAGGTTCTTGGTTTTGTGCTCTGTGAACTTCTAATTTTTTGGCTATAAAATGGCATTTATCCCCCTTTTGATCAATTGCCAGTTGTAAAACTATGTGATTTTGTGTTTTGCCATAATTTTAGTTTGCATACTTTTGACCTACCCTGATTTTTCATCATTATGATGTCAGCCTCCATTTTTGGGCTCATGATACAGTTGTACCTGTCTCTGATTTTTGACATCCCTTTTTTCTTTGTCTGGCATTCATTAGATCACTAATGCTTTAAAATCACATACAGCTGAAACTCTAAAAAAACACAATTTCTACTTAGGAGCTCCTTAACATTGCAAACGCAATTCAATATTATTTTTCCTTTCTTTACCTTTGCTGACCTGCAATTTCACTTCAAGTATCCAGGGCGTTATCTTAGATTGATAATTATTTTTCCTGATTTCTTATGTAAGAAAACCTGTCTTTTATCATGGAAATCTTACAAGAATGTAGGTATTTCTCTCCATTACTGATGCAGGAAGCTTTTCAGTCATGATTTATATCTTTCAGGTTAAATTACTTGGGAACATGGCTCTTCCCAAAGGCTGGCTATCTCATCAGCAAAAAATAGTTCTGACTTTGCTACTCCATTTTTGACACAACACATCATTGTATGACTTGCTTGCTAATTAGCAGCTGTTTCCCGATCTTGTTTTTTCCATGATGGGAATTTTTGCACAACTTACTTTCAAGTTAAGCTTTCATCTTACTTTAGTAAGCATCCTAACTGTTTAAGAACATTTCTTTCATTGAGGAGATTCTACTAAAAATCCCATGGGAATATGAGAGTAGATCTTCCATCACGATTTAGTAAAGGCAATCATTAAAAAAAGAAAAGAAAAAATAGGAACAGAAGATGAAGTGATAACTCTTATATTATCACATGTACTAGGTGATAGGTATAATGTTTTTCCTTTTGTGATTGTTACAGGACACAAGCTAAAATTGCTTGAAAAAATTGATCCAGAATAATGAGATTAAAAAACGTAATACCACATAGCTAAAAAGCTGCACTCTGGATTCAGACACAGAGAACATCTGACTCCAAATACTGACGTTGGTCATGATAAGAGATTTTTAATGGTAATTCTAATTTGGACACAAACGTTAATCTTAATGCAAATCCTCATTGAAATGACTGAAAGAACATTGGACATCATTGTAACAATGAAATTGTAGATACAATTTAGAATATGGGGGAAGCTTTTCCTGATTATATTTACCTTACCTTGATCACTTGATCACTTGAATCCCGTTATTCATCGATTTGCTCCAGCGGGCGCCAGTAACATTTCCATTGGACCCTATCACGTGCCAATGTAGCCCAATGGCATCTGGTTGATTCAGGAATATGAAGAGCTTCAAACCGTTCCTTCAGGGTCTTGACAAGGAAGTCTGACCATCTTGTAGGTGGGCGGCCACGTGATCTTTTGATATCCCGTGGGATCCAGTCGGTAATGGCTCTAGTACAGCGGTTGTCTCCAAATCGCATTACATGTCCAGCCCATCTGATTTTCGATACCTTGGCAAACGAGACAGCATCCCTGATTCTGGAAGAGCGATTGAGGTCAGAACTCCGGATTCCTTCTCTCACTTGAGTGAGGCGTGATATTCCAAGCATAGCTCTTTTCGATTCCTCTCTGGGAGACCCGAATAGCATTCTCATCCTGCTTTCGTAGGGCCCAGGTCTCTGAGGCGTATGTTAATGCAGGGAGAACGGTGGAGTCAAAGAGATGTGACCAGAGCCGGAGGTTCTTTTGTCCTTTCAGCTATTTCTTTGATGCCTTTGAAGGCATTCCATGCCGCTCTCTTCCTCCTGCGCAGCTCAGGTTTTAGGTCATTCATCATGTTGATTTCTCGACCTAGGTACACATAACTGCTGCATTCAGAGATGTTTGTTCCATTGAGAGTGAATGGGGCCTCTGGAACTAGTTCATTCTTCATGAACATAGTTTTCTTCAGATTCAGCTGTAGACCTACCTTTCCACATTCTCGGTCAAAGTCAGCCAGCATTTGTGCCGCTTGGCTAATGTTTGGTGTTATTAGAACGATGTCATCAGCGAAGCGGAGGTGGTGTAGTTGCCGACCATCTATCTTCACTCCCATTCCTTCCCATTCTAATTGTTGCATGATGTTCTCGAGGGTGGCGCTGAAGAGTTTTGGTGAAATGGTATCACCCTGTCGAACCCTCTCTTTTCACATTAATGATCACTTCTTTGTAGAATGGTGAGATCCTGGTGGTGAATCCGTAATACAGCTCACGAAGGATCTTGATGTATTGGGTTTGAACACCCTGTTTGGCTAGGGCTTAGATGACTGCTTCAGTCTCCACAGAATCAAAGGCTTTCTGTAAATCAGTGAACATGAGACAAAGCGGCATCTTGTACTCCCTACAAACCTCAATGAGCTTGGTTACCGTGTGGATGTGGTCGATTGTGCTGAATCCTTTCCGGAAACCTGCTTGCTCGCATGGTTGTCCTTCATCTAGTGTTCTGCTAATCCTGTTCAGGATGACTCGTGTAAACAGCTTGTAGATGACAGACAACAGGCAGATGGGGCGATAGTTGCCAATGTCTTGAATATCTCCCTTCTTGAACAGTAGAACTGTCCTGCTGGTTTTCCATTGGGAGGTCACCTTGCATTCGGACAGGTAGCGTGTGAAGAGCCGAGCTAGTGTATTGATGAGTACCGACGGCAGATTCTTCAGGTGTTCGGGTCTGACTTTTGTCTGGGCCTGGTACTGTTCCCTTCTTTACTGACGAGATGGCATATCGGATTTCAGAAGGGAGAAAGCTGGGAATGAAATATCCATCCTGTGGAATTTGGTATGCGGGCAGGTGGATGTGGCTATCAAAGAGATTTGAGTAGAAGTCCTGGATAATCTTCTCCATTGCCTTTCTGGAAGATGTGATAGATCCATCAGGGCGTCGGAGGGCAGTCATCTTGGTCTTATAGTTGGCGAAGGACAGGCGGGCAGTGCGAATGCTTTTCCCGGCTTCTGCTGCATCTTCCAGTATTTCTGCTCTTCTGTCTTTGAGTTCTTCTTTTATCGCTTCTCTGCACTGTTTAGCAAGCTTGGATGTTAGCATTTGGTCTCCTGAGGCTTGCGCCTTGCAATGTTGGCGAATGAGCTCGAGAGTTTCTGAAGACAGGCGCCCTTTGTGTCTTTCTCTCTCTCAGCATTCTTCGCACAATCATGGAGGTGCTGAACCAGTTGGTTGTATTCTTCATCGATGTCGCCAATGATGGTATCTTCCCATGTTGCTGCAATGGTCCCAAAGAGTTCCCAGTTGGTGGTCATTCTGGGAGTTCTCTTCTTAAACTTTGCAGCCTTTTCTCCCTGCATGGGAAGTAGAACTTTGCATGAAGGAGATGGTGGTCTGATCCTGTTTGGAATTTGGGGACGACAGCCACATCGGTCAGACAAAACCGTCGATTGAAGATGATGTGGTCAATTTCATTGTGGAACTGTCCGCCAGGAGATTCCCATGTCCAACGTTTCCGCTTCAGCTTTCTGGAACTGTGAGTTCCCATGAATGGCCTTGGTGGACATGATGAACTCAGATAGTCTCTCACCCTGTTCGTTCCATTCTAGGCCATGGGTCCCGATGTGGAGTTCTTCAGCCTATCTTCTTGGTCCTATTTTGGCATTAAAATCACCGACTATGATCTTGTAGAAGGTGTGATCTTTTTTTATAGAACTCCTCCAATTCCATGTAGAATTTCTCAATTTCATCTTCTTTGTATGTGGATGTTGGTGCGTAGACAATGAAGATAGAAATTGCTGGCAGTGGGCCACATCTCTTCAAGTGTAATCGTCCTATTTGGTTTGTAAGGCATTCAAATGAATCAATGTTGATGGCCATGTTCGTGTTGACAAGGACACCAACGCCACTGATGCCTCTTTCGTCGCATGTTCCAAGGAACAATTTTTCTCCGGTGTCAAATACAGCATGATGCAACTGACGCCTCCTCGCCTCAGTCAGACCAATGATGTCGTACTTGATCTTTTTTGCTTGCAGCATCAGATCCTCAATATATGCTTCCGTTGCCAGGGTACGTGCATTGAAAGTACAGACAGTAATTTTAGTCCTTCTTCGTTTTGGCAGCCTAGGATGGCCATGAAATTTTGTCTGGCACTGCTTGTTTGCCTTTCTTACTGCTGCCGTATTAAGGGCTCTTTCGGGTCAGGAAATTAAACATTTCTGTTACTGGATTTGGCATATCGAACACGCAAGTCAACCTTACCTTGACTGTAAGTTATTTTTAATGAATCTAAACATATAATTATATTATTTCACAGAAAAATACAAAAATGTAGTAGGTGAGTTTGGCTCAAATCTGTCTTTAAAGTTATGCTAGGTTTGGGATAGTTGGTAAGGAACATGTAAAGGGGATGTTTCGTGTATGTGTGTGTGTCTGTGTAAGAGAGATTCTGAAATACATTTTTCTCTCGTATAAATATGAGAGATCATGGATATACTTTTAGCTCTTCTGCTCCAATAAACTCTTGGGAGCTTATAAAGAGAGAAGTTACTAAAGATAGATTTAAAACATCAGAACCCTGCACTGGAAATAATTATGGGAGTGGTTGTCTTCTTTTCCTTTTTAAGATTATGTATATATATATGTATATATGTATATGCACACATACACACATACATATATATGCTATATATGTATGTATATATGTATATATATGTATGTATATATATATATATATATATAGCATCTTAGTGACTTTTCTTAGGATTACCACCATTTTGAATTCTTTGTCAAAGCACACATCCCTTTATATATATGATTTCCAGGTCCCCTCCTCCAATGGCTAATTAGGAACATTTCAAAAGTCATTTAAATATTTTTTATATTTATGATTTTTCTCTTCTTATAGAAATGTTATGCAATGCATGATACATGTAATGTAGCTGTATGCACACATATAATATTATAAAAAAGAGTTTTTAGTGTGTCTGTAAAGTGAGTGGGATGAGCTAATTTTTTTTTTTGTTTTAAGTACTAATTCTCACCCTCCATTCCACCTCCCCCTGAACTATTTCTTTGTGGCATTTCAAAACTGTTATATGTTTTTCTGCCTTAGCAAACATAAAGGATAATCTCACCTTTTCTTGATGCTTCTGAGGCTCCATTATCATTTAGTCCCTTGTACTTTAGATGCAGATTTTTACTGTGTCTGCTGTAATGTGTTGCCTTTTAAATATCTTCTAGGTTAATTTCTTTTCACTTACCTCGTTCTCACAAAAGTAGAACATAGAATGAGCAGCTGCATGGCTTCCTGGGTATTTTAATTATTTCTTTTAAACAAAATAGCTAGGAACTCAAAGTGTAAAATAGTCTTTTAAATTGTCTCCTTGGGTTTAATTGTGATATTCCTGTCTTTCCATGTCTTTGAATAATCTTCACATTTCATTTTTTTTGGTTATTCTTTTGACATTTTGCTACCATTATTTTATTTCCCTCTTAGGTCTACCTTGGTTAATTTTTTCTACTCTATATTATTTATACACATTTTGCTCTACCTTTTTTTTTTATTATATTCCCTTTTCTTCTTTGTTGCCATAGACCCGTTTGATACAAAATTTCTCACAAATTGGTTTTCAGGACTTTCATTTTGAGCCCATATGCTCTTTAATCATGTCCTCTTGTATGCGTTTTCAGTGAAGAAGTTCTTGTGGAGCCTTAATCAGTATCTCTGTTTTATCTAGGACAATCTCTCTCTGTCTCTCTCTCTCTCTCTCTCTCTCTCTCTCTCTCGCTCCGCTCTCTCCTGGGATTGGCATTTCCTTTGTGGATAATTTTCATCCTTTTCTAACTCATATTAAGTGTAACTGTGTGTAATGCCTTTTCCTTAACATTTCATATGATTTTAATTTTTGTTTTGTCAGGTTATATCTTACCTGTCTTCTTGGTACTATCTTTTCCATAGTGGCCAGTTGGGATCCCTTGCATAAGTGATTTATGAAAATGTATCCCACTATAATTTTTTTCAAATCATAATGTCTACCTGATCATATCCCCAGATTTCATTAACTTTGCATAAAACTGAGTTTTTCCTGGTCCAGTCTGAGAAGCTAGTTCTACTGTATCCCCCTACCCCCAAACCCTTCACTCTTAATTCATTTTGGCTAAGAGACTGATAACTGACAGAAATAAACCAAGCTATGTTTGTATCTGAGCACGTGACCTTTAAAATTTCTGTTAAGGAATTTTCTTTGTGGCAAAGACAGTGTTGTATTAGAAATGAGGAACACTGATCTAATACAACCTGATGAACCTTTCACATTTCAATTTTCAGACTGCTGTGTTTCTTTGGGGAGTAGTTTGATAGAGATACACCAATTTTGTACTTCGCTTTTTAGAATCAAGACTAGACTCTAAAATGTGCTCAATGATTTCATTCGTTTTGATGCACAAAAGCATTTTTTGAAGCTGTGATATCTTTTGTGCTCTATAATCTATTTGTGATTTCCCTGGAGAAAATACATGTTCCTGTGACTTTGTTCTCAAGGATGCTGAGCCAAAGTGTGAACCTTTTCTGTAATTTACCACAACAGTTATTGCTGGCCCTTTGTAGAACCTGGAAAGAACTTGGCCTCTTTGCCGGTATTTTTTCTTACTGATACTTTGAACAAAAGGAAAGTGAGTTGCAAGTTTCCTGCTTCATTTTTGTACTGATTGCAAGCAAAGGAAGAGCCAACTCTCAGAGTGGGCTGTCAATCCAGGTATTCCTTCCTTTTGTTGTTGCTCATTGCTAAGTAATTCTGTGCACAGAGGGGGGAAGCTGGTTAATATAGCCAGAAGCACATGGTCTTTTGCTGTATATGTCAACATTTTTTGGTGCTGCTTTTGGCTGGAGGGAGCATATTTTTCCCACACAGGTAACAATCTCGAATTTGTACCTGTCTCCACCTCTGGCTTTCTCTGGAGTAACAGAGTTTGTACTGAAATGACATATTTCAAACCTTCATGTTTTGCAAACCCTGTCTTGATTTATTTTAAGTCATATGAGAGAGAGAGAGAGAGACAGACAGACAGACAGACAGAGACAGAGAAAATGTGAAAGGAGGGAGAGTGGATGTGGGGATTGTGGAGGGTGGTTGGGAAAATACACCCAATATATATCTTTGACTTTGAATTTAATACTACAAGAATATATAGGGTAAACAGTTTTCTTTTGGCGGGGGCTAAGGCAAGTGTTTGATGTGTCCAGTTCTTTAAAATACCAAAGCATCTTCTTTAAGGATCGAAAAGTTTTGGCAATTCTGTTTCACAATAGACCTTGAACTAGACCAGATGTCTTATAGCTATAGCCATTGATTGGGGGAACAAAAAATATTATGTGTGACAAAGTTGCTAGAATGTGCTTTCAATTCAACAATGATATTCAATCAGAATAAACGTATGATTAAGAAATGAACTATGTGTCAGATATTTTTACATCACAAAAAGAAATTGTAGCCAAATGCAAGGCGGTGGGTTTTTGTTTTTTGGGTTGTTGTTCTCCATTTTATTAAATCGCCATGATTACAAAATTACTCACAGTTGGGTTTTGACGTTTGGTGTTCCATCACCAATCCTGCCACCAGTGTCAGGCTCCCTCCACCAGTGTTCCCAGGTTCCCCCCTACTACTCCTCTCCTGTCCCCCTCCCACGCCCACCCAGGCCAGTCATCTTGACAGTGACCTTTTTAAGTTTGGTTACTAAAGTTTGGGTCCCATGATTTCAATGTTGTTGACCCTGTGGTTTGTATATTTAATTTCTTCATTCCTTAGCACCACTGATGCACTTTGACCCCTTGCCCTCTCTTTGCTTCTCATCTGTCTCTTCTCCTACAAGGTGATATACATGTCAGTCAGTCCTTTATATCTATTAATTAGCTGGATACGTGATTTTCAATGCCCGTATGGCTCTGTGGAACATAATCCATTTTCTTTGAAATATAAAGACATAATAGAGTATTACTAAGCAAATATTCTTCTAAGATCTCTTAGAGTTTTTTTGTAAGAGTATTCTGAACCAAATAATTTGGTCTGCCTATTAGACCATTTTCAAAGCATTGTATTTGAGAGGACAATTGGTGGATATAATGATTTTTGGTTTGGGTATTACAGGTAATTTAGTTCTTGTATAATTTAGAAGCCATGTAATTTTGAAGTTTAATTTTAAGCTATTTTTTCTAGTAGCAACACAGATCTCTCATTTTTAAAGGATTAAGACAATTTAATTCTTTCTTAAATGTTCTAAACTTGATATCCTTGATATGTAATTAAAGCACTTCAGATGTAGAATTGAAAGGGAGATTACAAATCTTGTCTATTCTCAGTTTGAAAGGGAGCAATAATATATTTACAATATATTTCTCTAGATACTCTGCTGTTAGTTTTTTATATGTGGCAGTTCATTATGTTGATGAGGTAGTTGTTATCCTTAGTTTACACAGAGAAACAGGCTGGGAGAATTTCTCTATTTTTCTTGATAAAAGAGCAAGAAGTTGGCAGTGTAACCATGAAGGTTTAGTTCCACTGTTGCTCAAAGGCCAAGTGAAGACACATTATAGTGTGCCATTCACATCAAGATAAAGGAGAGCTTTATCGACAAAACACTGGCAGGTTGAAACATGGTGGACCATGTAGCAGGCACTAGAGGGGGTTTGACAGAAAAGAGAACAGCAGGGGCCAGAGCGATAGCCCAGGAGATAGGGTGTTTGCCTTGCACGCAGCCGGCCCATGCCAGCCCAGGTTCAATCCCCCGGCATCCCATATGGTCCCCTGAGCACCGCCAGAAGTAATTCTGAGTGCAGAGCCAGGAGACATCCTGAGCATCACCGGGTGTGAACCAAAAATGCAAACAAAAAAAAAAAAAAAAAGAACAGAAATATTTTTGTTTATTTATTTAGCCACATCCGCAGTGCTCAAGTCTTATTCCTGGCTCTGAGCTCAAGGATTATGAGCCTAGCTGCATAATCATTTGGGGTGATTATTATAAACAGAATCAGAAATGAAAGGGGAACATCACAACAGAAATCCAAAAGATCATCAGATTACTTTGAAAACCTGTATGCCATGAAACATGGGAACCTGGAAGAAATGGATAAATTTCTGAAGTCCTATAACCTTGCACGACTGAAACAAGAAGACCTGCAATACCTGAATAAGCCTATCACTATCGAGGAAACTGAAACAGTTTTTAAAATTCTGCCCAAACAAAAAGCTCAGATCCAGATGGATTCACTAGTGAATTCTTCCAAGCCTTTAAGCAGAACCTACTGTCAATCCTTTCAAGCTCTTCCAGGAAATAAAAAGAAACAGAAACACTCTCAAACAGCTTCTATGAGGCACATATCATCGTGATATCCCAAACAGGCAGAGACAACACACACACACACAAAAAGAAAACTAAAGAACAATCTCCCTGATGAACACAGATGCTAAGATCTTCATCAAAATACTAGCAAACAGAATTGAAAGATTCATCATGATCAAGTAGGATTCATCCTGAAAATACAAGGTTGGTTCAACATTTGCAAGTCAATCAACATAGTACATCATATCAATAAGAGAAAAAATAAAATCCATATGATCCTATCGATAGATGCAGAGAAAGCATTTGACAAGATGCAACACCCGCTCATGATAAAAAAAAACCTTCTAAAGTGGGAATTGAAGGAACCTTCCTCAATATAGTCAAAGTCGTCTACCAAAAGCCCACAGCAAATATCATTCTCAATGGAGAAAAAATGAACACCTTCACCCTAAGGTTCAGGAACAAGACAAGGTTGCCCACTCTAACCATTTCTATTCAATATAGTACTGGAAGTACTTGCCATAGTCATTAGAGAAGAATAGGACATTAAGGGCATCTAGCTAGGCAAGGAAGAAATCAAGCTATCACTATTTGCAGATGACATGATATTATACCTAGAGAACCCTACAACTTATAGTAGAGTGGCAGGGTACAAAGTCAATACCCAAAGTCAGTGGCTTTCCTATATACAAATAACGAAAGAGAAGAAAGGGATATCAAGAAAACGATCCCATTCGCAATTGTGCCACAGAAAATCAAATACCTAGTAATCAGTTTGACAAAGAATGTAAAGGATTTCTACAAAAACTACAAAATGTTGCTTCAAGAAATAAAAGAGGACACAAGGAAATAGCAACACATTTCCTGGTCATGGATCGGGAGAATCAACATTGTCAAAATGGTAATACTCCCTAGACTTTATATAGATTCAATGTGGTCTCTATAAGGATACCCATGACATTCTTTAGAGAAATTGACCAAACACTCCTGAAATTTGTATGGAATAGTAAAGCCCCATGGATATTTAAAGCAATCCTTGGGAAAAAAGAAGACGGGAGGCATCTCCTTTTCCCAATTTCAAGCTCTACTACAAAGCAGTAGTAATTAAAACAACATGGAATTGGAATAAAAACAGACTTGTAGACCTATTGAATAGAGTTGATTATCCTGACACCCAGCCTCAAATACATGATCATTTGATCTTCGATAAAGGAGCAAAAAGAACCAAATGGAGCAAGGAAAGCCTCTGTGCTGGAAAAAACTGGGCAGTGACAAGTAAAAAATGAATTTGGACCTCTGTCTAACACCATGCACAAAAATCTGATCAAAATGGATTAAAGAACTCATTATAAGACCTGAATCCATAAAGTACGCTCAAAAATATATAGGAAAAGCCCTCCACAACAGAGAAGCTAAAGGCATTTTCAATGATGAAACACTATTAACAAAGCAAAAATTTTTTTCACCTCAAAAGAAACAATGACCAAGATACAAAGACAGTCCAAAGAATGAGAAAGAATATTCACCCAGTACTCATCTGATAAGGGGTTAATATCCAGGATATATCAGGCACTGGTAGAACTTTTTACAAGAAGAAAACAGCCAACCCCATCAAACAATGGGGGAGAAGAAATGAACAGAACCTTCGACAAGGAAGAAATGCGAATGGCCAAAAAAAAATATGAAAAAAATTCTGATCATCATTAATCATCAGAGATTGCAAATCAAAACAACAATGAGATATCATCTCACACCAGAGGCTGGTGCATATCCGAAAGAGCAAGAACAACACGTGCTGGCGTGGATGTGGGGAAAAGGGACTCTCATGCATTGTTGGTGGGAATGTTGACTCATACAGTGTTTTTGGAAAACAATATGGACATTCCTCCAAAGACTAGAAATTGACCTCACATTTCACCCAGCCATACCACTCCCTGGGAATATACTCTGGGAAGCCAAAAACACACAGCAGAAACAGTTTTATTTTCATAGCAGCACTATGCACAATAGCCAGAATCTGGAAACAACCAGAGTGCCCGAGAATTGATGTCTGGATAAAGAAACTTTGGGCCATTTACACAATGGAATACTATGCAGCTGTTAGGAAAAAAAATGAAGTTATGAAATTTGCCTATAAATGAATGGACATGGAGAGGGAAATTAGCCAGAAGGAAAAAAACATATAGAATGTCCGCATTTATTTGCATGACACAAATATATATATATACATATATGTATGTATACATATATACATATATATTTCTATATATAAATACATATATTTCATTATATATATAATGAAACCAATATTCAAGGTCAGGCAAAACATGGATCAGGAGGTGTTGTCAAAGTGGATCTACCACAAACGAATGGGAGTTGAGGTTAGGTAAGACAGAGGAGGGGAACAATGTGCTAATAATTGTCAAAAGTGCTAATACCAGTCTAGACTGAGCATTGAATACAGGCAAAAAAAGATACACATGATAACTGCTAACTGTATGTATTGCAATCCACAATGTTTAAGAGAAGGAAGAGAGATGGAAAGAGAGAGAAAAGGAAAGACAGAAAAGAGGTAAAGAACCCGCCAGAGGCAGGGTGAGGGAGAGGGAGGGAATCAAGGACATGGGTGGCGGGAAATGGGCACTGGTGGAGGTTTGGGTGCTGGAACTCTGTAGGACAGAAATCAAACATGAACATTTTTTGTAATTTTATATCTCACTGTGGTATAATAAAATATAAAAAAATGTTCCAGAATATAATATTTATCAGTTACTGACTTTGGATTTTTATTCTATGAAATATAATAATTATTATATGATCACATAATTGCATGTGATCATAATAATGTATTATAAAAATAATAATAATTAATGTATGAGAAGAACTTAATGCACTTTCAATCCACTTTTGCTGATATAAAAAATCTAAAAATTGTAGCATTAACACATGGTGGCATTTTTAGTCACTTTATGTTGGAGCATGTATACTTTAAAATTGTGTTAAATTTGTTAAATATTATTTTAGAATCCAAGAGTCTTCATTTACTTTAAAATTATGTTAAACTTGTTAAATATTATTTTAGAATCCAAGAGTCTTCATTTAGATGATTTATTTGCTTGTATTTTTGTTTAATTGTGATTACTAAATATTAAGAACTTGAATCCTTTCAAAGATTCGTGCTGGATTTATTTCTCAATCCCATTGATAGTTATTTACTGTGGATATTATTTTCCCCCCCGTAGTTAATTAAATTTAGATGAATCCTCCCTCAATGTTTATTTTATGTTGTCACACCACCACTTTATTTTTTATTATTTTTGCTGCCATCTTCTTTTTGTTTTTTGGACTTTTTAAATTGAGGCTGAAATTCAGGAAAGAAAGTGTAAATTATTCCAGTTCAACAGTTAGGAAGGTGATTTTGCAGCTACGCATACCCCAGGTCACAGCTGAGAGACCATGGAAACATATGAAGCATTGAGAATTAGACAACTGTAGCATTTTATCGCTTATGATATTTCATTTGGTATTTACAAGATATACCCAAAGGGGACCCCTCATCTGCTTCCTGCCATATGGAAAGATTTTAAATGTTGAATACAGAGCAAGAGCAAAAATAGGAAAAAGAAGAGTTTTAAGGTGGTTTAGGTACTAAGAGGAGTGACATTTTCTTCTGTTGAGGGAAAGGGCCATTGCTCAAGGGAAGAAAAGCCCAAAGTGATTATGCTCCTTGTTCCTTCTTGTCTGGCAGGGAAATGCTGGAGAGCTACTGTCTCTCCTATCTGTTTTGTGTCCTTTTTTCTTTTTATATTTATTTATTTATTTATTTATTTATTTATTTATTTATTTATTTGTTTGTTTATTTATTTATTTATTTATTTATTTTTGCTTTTTGGGTCACACCTGGCATTGCTTAGGAGTTACTCCTGGCTCTGCACTCAGGAACTACTCCTGGCAGTGCTCAGGGGACTATATGGGACACCGAGGATCAAACCCCGGCCGGCTGCGTGCAAGGCAAACACCCTACCCGCTGTGCTATCGCTCCGGTCCCTTCTGTCCTTTTCTAAAGGTAGCTTTAATCCCAGGATAAAGCTTTACTGACAGACTCAATATTGTCATTGTATTTAAGTTGAGAATCTTAGTTAAATGGAGAAGAAACTTTGGGTATTCCAAAAACAATACCAAGCACAACTTTGCATTTCCCTCTCTATACACTCCAATCTGGCACCATCTTGAAGAGTACTTTTAAAGTAAACAATGTCTTACCCTTCCCTCACCTCCGTTCTAATCCAGAAAGATATCATTATGAACAATGGTACGAAAATTATGTGAATGACTTATTTTTATATATATTTACTTTTTAAAAATTATTACTTGTTTGTTCTGGGCTACTCTTGGACATGCTTAGGTCTCTGTGCTCAGAGGTCACTTTTGGCGAAGTTCAGGGACCAGAATAGATACCAGAGATTTAAACTGGGTGCTACATGCAAGGTATGTGCTCGACCCATTGAGCTATCACTCTGGCTCTATAAAATTTTGTTTTCCAAAATAAGTTTTAGGTTTACAGTGCAATTGAAAGTATAAATCTCTTGCTTGCCTCCTGGCCTCCACACAGATAGCCTCCTACATCAGCAACACCAGCAACATTATTCACCAGAAAAGTTTTTGTTGTTCTCTTCCAGGCTGGTTTCTTCCACTTAGTACTATTATACATTTAAATTTCCTTTATGTCTTTTCATGCTTTGTTGGTTCATTTATTTTTTTATTGCCTAAGAGTTTTCTATTGTCTACATGTAGCATAGTTTAGTTATCTGTTAACCTAATAAAGGACATTAAACTTGATTCCCAGTTTTTGAAATTACTAACAAAACTGCCCTATTAGAAAAATATAAAGTACTATGATTACTAGATTTTATGGTTAGAGGAGTGTATCTACTCTTTGAGAAGCTGCCTGTCTTCTGAGGTAACTGTACTATTTTGCATCGTTACTCCAATATATTCTTACCAGCGTTTGATCTTATCAGTGTTCCAGATTTCAGTCATTTAATTATATAATGATATCTCATTGCTTTGATTTGTATTTTCCTATGATACAAATATGTATCATGCATATGATAAAGGGACTTTTTTTAAAAAATTGAATCGCCAAGCAATAGAACATTACAAAGCTGTTCATAATTGGGTTTTAATCATACAGTGTTACAACACCTATCCCTCCATAGAGAGCTTTTTCATGTGCTTTACATGAAAGCACATTTACAATTCTTTTTATAAGTGTGCTTATTTATAATTTATAAATTCTTATTATAAATGTGTAAATCTTATATACATTTACAATTCTTATATCTTTGCAAGTTATTTTTTAAGGCATTGACTTATTTTTAAAATTGCATTTTATGGAGTGAGTTTAAGAGTTTTTATACATATTTAAAGCAAACCTTTATTATCTGGTAATTTTTCTTTGCTTCATTTGAAATTTGAAAAATACTAAGCCCCCTTTCCAGCCCTATTTTTTCCTGACTTAATGTTTTATCTTAAATCCATTGTAGTTTTAAAATGTGAATGAATATAATGTTGAAAATCTTGAGACAGTCCATTGAAAGTCTTGAAGGAATCATTCCAAAATATTTACTCTGCACCTTTTGAGGGCAGATGTGTGTCCCCTGTAGGTTCCTAGAACATGTTGTACAGTTCAGATGCTCTTTCTATCTTTAAAAATACTCACAAGAGGCTTATTTGTCCAAATGAAAGTTAATTTAAAGCCACAAATGAAATTAGGCAACTATTGTTTTAGTCAATGAAAATTATTGTTAATATGGAGATATACTTTCTTTGTGGCAACAGGAGCATTTTTCTGGTATGAAACACCTCTTCATGTAAATTAAGATACACCTACACTGACAATTCTACTGTTGACTAATAGACCAAATTCATATCACTATAAATTTGACTTTTATGCTTGACACTTTTTTTTTTTTTTTTGAGAAGACTTACTAGTGTTTCAGCAAGCCCTGAATGTAGAATACTTCAAAAACGTTTCATGGAACATTTAATTATGACTCCATTTCTTAGTATGTTATTTTGGCATATCTATATTAATAATGTATACTATTTACCTTTCGTAAGTTCAAGTTCATAAAATATTTTTTTAGTGCATGCTGATATATGTTCAGAAGGGTAATTGGTATTTTTAGGAGCATCTAAAGACTGTTGGAAATTTTGCTTTACTAATACGGGGAAAAGCCACTAGATGGGGGCATAGTAAACATATGGAAGTTTTATCATAAAGCTGATGGTGTTTGACCTTAGAACAAAGTCCAGTTGATAAAGGAGCTGCAGGATCTAAAAACATTCTCATTACAATGTCATGGCAACGTTACTGAAATTATTAACTATCCAAGTGGGATGATGGATGTTATAGGGTGGTGATGTCCTTGGCAGAACATATTAGCTTAATTATCTCCTTTAGAACCAGCATACAGTCACTTTCCTATGATCAAGTACTATTCCAAATGAATATGAAATGAATTCATAAGGAGAGAATATTTAAAGATCTTACCCAATAAAGGAGTAGATTAAATGTCAGTTCTTCACTAGGGAGTTCTTTAATCACATTTCTTTCTATGGTTTTTTGACAAATTCTTATAATTTGGCACTTAAACCAAAAGACCCCTAGGTCTAAAAAAGAACTGTTCTGTCACTTGAGTGAAAGGATAATTTAATGATTTTTGGAAGTAAATTTATGATCTGGTGGGCAGGACTCATGAGTAGAATCTGCAAAAGTCTTTAGTTTCAGTGCTTGATTAATGCCCTCGTCTTTGATCTTTTTTATAAAGTATTTTATTATACCACTGTGAGATATACAATTACAAAGATGAAAAGTTCATATTTGGGGTTTTCCTCATGCAGTGTTCCAGCACCCATCCTCTGCCAGTGCCAGAGGCTAGGGTAAGACAGTGTCTTTGATCTTTTATAAGGCTCGGAAGTCCTGTGACTTAGTTTCTCTATATATCAAAAAAGAAAAAAATAATAGTATGAGTACCTACAATCTATAGCTGTCTATTTCAAGCACAGATATGCCTTATCCAGAGACTCAGATACACCGGGAAGAGCTGCCACCAGCTCTCCCTGTGCCCAGCTAATCATGAGGTGCCCAGGAGGGAAGGAGGGTTCTATCCCTGGCCCTCCATCCCAGCAGAGCTTCACAAGAAGCCAGAGGAACCCCACACCATGAGGGCCGCCATTTTCAACATTCAGACTCCACAGCTTGTCAAAGATCAAACAGCAGAAAAGCTGATCTTTCCCCATTTTGCGCAGTTGCTTTGCAGCCATGCAGATCATCAATAAATGCACGAACTGAGAGCCTACTACTGAGAGTATTCCACCCACAAGGCAGAGCTTGGCAAGCTAACCATGTCGTATTTGATATGCCAAAAACCAGTAACAATTATATACCTCATTCCCATGACCTGAAGGAATGGTTTGAGACTCTTCATGTTCCAGGAGTGAGCAGTTGCCCTTGGGCTACACTAGCATGTGACAGGACATATGGAGATGTTACTAGTGCCCGCCTCCAGCAAATCTATGAACCAACGGGAAGGCAAGTGATACAAGTGTGATACAAGCACCTACAATGTTATAGATGATAACACTTTAATGAGCACCTGTAATATTTGTAACAGTAGTCTATGACAGCCTTAATTAGCTCAGAAAAATATGTTACTTTCAAGCAAGTTGCTTAATACAAGTATCTTTATCAATTATATTTGAGAGATGCTTGAAAATGGAGAGTGTGACATAATTTCTCTCAGTCCTACAGCAAAACAGAGTTCTGCAATCTCAGTTTTTCCAAGATAAGGTGTGTCTTAATATAATGAAGCACCAATAAACATAAATCTTCAAGAATGACATCCTAGGGGAATTTCACATAATCTTAAAATGTGAGGCCCAAATACTGTACCCTTTTTAGTGAACTGATTAGAAGAATGGACTTAGACCTGTTTTTGCCATAATAAAGTTGGAAATATGTTTGTTCTCTGTGTAGTCTTCTGGAACTGGTTGTGGGGAATGCAAAATTTAAGATGGGAAAGCAAATAAATTGGTTATCAGAAGCCAAATCTAAACATCAGTCAGTTCTATAGTTTACAAATTGCATGCATTTAAAACTAAAGTGATATATTTGACTTATTGAAAAGCCTATTTTTCTGATAAACTGTACATCAAAGCTCATTGAAATATTGGAAAAGGAATTTCATGGAAAACCCTTTTTTCTAGTTACTTATATCAATTAGAACACTTAGAGCACACCTAAAGTACAGTAACCAATGTTATAATTATTGAAAACAAAAGTGATTTTATTCTAAATAATTAAGCTTATTGGTAAATTGAGTATGTTAGTTACATTTCAGTTCCTCTGAAATCATTCATCCATACTGTATAAATATTTTAAAAACTTTGATTATCACAATTCCAGGTGTTTTGCTCTTTTGGTGATAAAATTAAAGTTGTTAGTCCTTTAAAATATTATAAAATATAAAAATGTTATAACAGAAGGAATTTTAATAGAAAGCAATGATGAATAGGAACATATGTGAAGGTTTAAAAAATTGATTTATCGCCACAAAATACCAAATTACGTGATTGAGTTTTAGGTGTACAATGTTTGAGCACTAATCCCTTCACCAATATCCACTACTTTCCATCCTGTCCCTAAGCATGCATCTATGGCACTCAATTTTTTTTCCTTTCCAGGTACTATTGTTTGCAGTACTGTTACTGATAGGATATTATGCACATCTGTTTACCTCCTTTAGCACCTAGTACTTGTCTAGAGAGACCACTTCTGCCATCACTGTCACAGCAGTCCCTTTCTCCTCTGAATCCCACTCTTGACCGTAGGCAACTTTCCCTCCCATGGAACAGTTCTCCTTGCTTTGTTTCTACTGCCATTGGGCATTAGTTATTCCCCTACTATGTTTCTTTATATTATACAAATGAATGGATCATTCTGTGACTTTCACTCTCCCTTCCACTCATTTGGATTTCATCAGATGCACCAATTGATCTACATATTCACAAATTTCATTATTTCATCTTTTCTAATGACTGCATAGAATTCCATTGTATGGGGAGTTTATATATATATATATATACACATATGATATATATATGATCACTGTATCACTGTCTTCCCGCTCATCATCGATTTGCTCGAGTGGTCCCAAATACCAGTAATAATTATAGACCTCATTCCGGAATGGATTGAGGCTCTTTATGTTCCTGGAGCAAGCAGATGCCCCTTGGGCTCTACTAGCCTGAGACAGGACACACACACACACACACACACACACACACACACACATATATATATATATATATATATATATATATATATATATATATATATGAGGAGCCTTAACAAGAAGCCAGAGGAACCCAACAACATGAGGGCCGCCATTTTCCACATCCGAACTCCCCACTCATCAGAGCTCCACCCAGCAGAAGAGCTGATCACAAGCCTGGCAGCAGCACGGTTCATCAATAAATGCTCGAGATTAGAGGTGACTACAAGAGTATATACCCACGCCGCAGAGCCTGGCAAGCTACCGTGTTGTATTTGATATGTCAGATACCAGTAACAATTATAGTCCCATTCCCACGACCTGATGGAAATGGTTTGAGACTTTATGTCCTGGAGCAAGCAGATGCCTTGGACTAACATGTGACAGGACGATAGAGATGTTACTGGTGCCCACGCCTAGCAAATTGATGATCAATGGAAAGACAAATGACAAGTGACAAGTGATATATATATATATATAATATATATATATATATATATATATATATATCAGTAACATTCCATACGTCCTGCACATGCTAGTGTAGCCCAAGGGCATCTGCTCACTCCAGGAACATAAAGAGCCTCAAACCATTCCATCAGGTCGTGGGAATGAGGACTATAATTGTTACTGGTATTTGACATATCAAATATATATATATATGTATATATATGTTATCAGAAGCCAAATCAAAACATCAATCTGTTTATATATATATATATTGTGTAGTAGTGTGTGTGTGTGTACACACACACTCACACACAAAGTAGAAGTCCTTGAAGGAGATACTTATGATAGTTATGACATCCATCCATACTAATGCCCAAAGTCATCTCAGTTCTTTGAAAGTTTATCTAAGAGATGATTTTGAGTCTATATTTCATTTGCTTTGGTTTTCTTTTTGTGCCACACTAAGCAGAGCTTTATTCCTGACTCTGTGCTCAGGATCACTCCTGGTGAGGTGGGGGAACCATTTAGGTGCCAGGGATTGAACCTAGATTAGTAATGTAGATTAAGCAAGTGCCCTGTCTAGTTGTACTACCACCTGATCAAATCTACATTCTTTTTTTTTACTATGAAATGAATAGAGACCAGGACTTCAGTGAAAAGCAATAGATGAAGCATTTGGCTTTGTAACCATTTTACCTCTGTCTGTTATCAGCATCTGCAAGATTAGAGGTTTAAGGTTTCAATGCTTATGAAAACAAAATGAAGGCATTGCTGCTATTGTTAAGCAAGGTGGGGTACTCAAACTATTAGTTTCTTTAGAATAGTGGCTAAGGAGATTCTAAAATATAATGGTTCTAATGGCTTTATTAAGAACTACTACCATGATTTTGTTTCTTCTGATTCTAAATAGCCTTCAAAATTGCTTTTATTTCAACACTAGTTACATAAAAATAACCAGATAAGCTGGCAAGCGAGAAGTGTTCTTTGGCTGTTGAAATAGTCATTCCCACTCAAATATAAATTAAGTTCTTTAGCTGATATTAATTTATTTGCTTTGTATTACTTCAAGATATATACACACTTCCTTAGAAATACACACACTCCAACACTATCTTGCAAAAGAGGCGAAAAGAGTTAGAATTTGAGGCAAACCTAATCAGTTGAATATTTTTTTAAAAAGGTGGTATTTCATGTAATTTTGTTCCAGATCGACTTTTATTCAATATTTTGAAGATTAAAATATGATACTTCATGTTGCAAATTAAGGAAAAACAAAACTGAATTTAAATGACAAGGTAATTAAAAGTGACTTATTCAGCAATAAAACAAGTTTAATCTGAATTCTTGTGTAATTCTTAGGCCTTATCTGAGAACTCATCCTTTTCGCTTTGGGGCTCCATTGACTAAATGAGCCTCTGATGAAGGAATTGGGAAATTTGTTTTGAAATCTACTAGTGATTTTTTAGTTTTATAACAAGAATCACTCTTTTCACTCCCTAATAATTACAGTATACTTCCAAAGATCAAAAATTAGATATATTTTTTTTGTGAAGGGAGTGAACTATCCAAGATTGGTTTTAAACTTGATGCTTAAATGTTCTTTAATTTCACTGACTAACATCAGCAGCTTAAATAATGCTTGTCTGAGCCATAGATAGTCAAATAGCTTTAATATCATTAGAATTTAAAAGTAATAACAGATATTGATTTAATTAGCTTCAGAAGAATGAAATCATTTGCCTAGTGATATAAGATAGAATGTAAAATGCTTCTTGAATGTACTTTTTGTATTCTATCAAATTATCCTAAAGTTTAAGAACCAAATAGAATCAGTTGCTTTTCTTTTTGGGTGGGGGAGAGTGCTGTGAATAAACCAGTGTTTCATAAATTAAAAGCTTGTACTGCATTACTTAGCAACATTCCCTACCTGTAAGTTAAAGCATGTTGATAAAAAGAATACACAGTTGATATTATCCATAAAGGTAAATTGTATCCTAAACTAAAAATATTTAAAATTTTTACCACATTTTTGATAAAATATAGATTCAATACTAGATATAATTTCTAAAAATGATTATAAAACTAAACGGGTATTATTTTTAAGGTCTTAACATTTTAAAGTAGAATAGATTTAATTGAAGGGACTTCTACTGCTCTTAATTTAGTGTCAAATAAACCAATGTCTACCCATTTCCAAAAGATATCTTATTGCATTTAAGTGTCAGAACTTGTTGTCTATAGTATCTAAGATAGTACTTTGTCTATCTACAGTATAGGAGAGAATATTTGTGAAATACATGAGAAAAAAATAATTTACTGTAGATTAACTACCATAAAATACTACCAATTCTATTTGATTTGAAGAAAGGAGATAATCAGGAAGCTTTTATAGGGTAAACTTTTATTTTTAATCACAGTGCCGGAATATTTATTTTAAATAAGTCTGTAGTCTTTAAAAATCCCCTGATGTTTAAAAAATAACAGTGCAAACTAGTTTTCAGGGATTCTTAAACACCCTGACTATGATTTTTTATCATGTAGTCTAAGCACAGTATTT
The DNA here is from genome assembly GCA_021461705.1 of Cryptotis parvus. NCBI lineage: Eukaryota > Metazoa > Chordata > Mammalia > Eulipotyphla > Soricidae > Cryptotis > Cryptotis parvus. Next base: position 95,599 of record JAJIBD010001695.1, read on the forward strand.
TGCTGACATCTTCCTGGAGTGATATTAGAGGGTAATAGATGAGCGCTTCTGGACTAATAATAAACTTACTAACATGCACTGTAGATTGAAATGAATGCTATTAAGATAACATGTCTAGTCATTCT